>APFE030838213.1:0-17201 GCA_000404065.3 Pinus taeda | reverse complement strand
TTCAACAGCAACTTAAAAACTTGAGAAATACCTGAATCTCTTTGGCTGAAACTTCACACAGCTGGAGAAGCTTTACTGCTGCTGCAACAAGGGTCTTTCCTTCAGCTTCTTTGACACTTCAAAGAGCATGAACCTGCTCTGTCACCATCAAAGAGACTGGACTAGCTCTCATACCACTGTTGGGTATTTTTGCAATGGGAAAATACCAAAACCAAACAAAAATAAAACATGCACACAGAGCAATGCTCTGTTTCCTTTACTCCAGGATCTTTTGTGCACAGGGAAGCCTTAAAAAAAAATTACTGAGAACAGAGTATTGCACCACCATAAAAGATTTCTATTCATTAAAATAAAAACACTGAGACATATTCATCTTTTTCACTCAGAGGGATTCACCAAACATTACAAAAGAAGTTACTCTGTCTCCTTTGAAATTTTACACCACTGTGTGTAAAAATTTCATTTACATTCACTGCTGTATGAAAAACAAAAATTACAGGGATTTACAGTTTTACCTTTTCACTGCTGTGTGAAACAATTCATGGTTTTACAAAATCTCCCTCGGTCTTCTTCTTTCACCTCTCGGCCTTCTCCTGCACTGTTGTGCATTCTTTTCATTTCTTACATTACCAAAAAAAACTTTACGCTGCTGTGTTTCATACCAATAAAAATAGACTCTGTCTCATCCCCTTTTTTTACAAGCTGTGTGTTTTACATTGCTTAACATTACATTTCAACCCCAAAAAGAATTCATTCGCACATCTGTACGTTATTCCCCTCTTATTATCGCGCTACGGGGCCTCTCTATTTTTCATACAATGAACAACTAAAACTCAAAAAACATAAACACATAATCAACCAGCGACATCACAAAAAAATAATAAAATTAAATACTTCATCTATATCTACGAACGCCATTTAATTCTCAGCATGGCGAAAGTACTTCATAAGTTAATTTACTGGTGAAAGACAAAACTTTACGCAATTCCCATGTCGTGCAGAGTGTACCCAGTTTTGACCTTGATCCGACGGAGCAGACTTGGAGCAAATCGGACGAATATCGGGGACAAGTTTTGACAGACATTTATCATCCGATAAATATCAGAGGGTGATGTCACCCCAATCCACGTGTCAGCCCTAAATTATATCGGAGTCGTTTGTCCGGAAACCACTTTATGCCAAAAAGTGGTGCGATATACTTACCGGCGGTTTTCTGGTTTGCTGCTGTGGTTTCCCGCGCGCGGTTGAAATTATAAATTCAACAAACAAATCGTTCGCAGCTGAAAAGAGGAAGGTCGCTAACGAATGCGGTCACTTTGTGAAGGGGCACATAGTAACCTGTACTGGGTAGCCTTAGCTGGCTCCAAAAACAAAAACTATAAGTCAAGGAGAATTAAAAAACGTGAAGGAAAACTTATTAGGAAAAAAACAAGGAAAGAAATGAGGAAACACACGATAAATTACGCTTCCAGGTGGATTTTTTATAACTTGTTGTGTAGCCGAGCACCAAAATGTCAAGAAAACATGGTTAGTTGCAGATATGTAACAAACCCTCACAATTCTAAAAACATGCGGTAGGAGGGTATGTTTTACCTTTCTGGAGAAATTCCATTGAGAAAACCCAGTGAAGTGTTTGTCAGTGTCAATGCACAACTCCTGCAATTGGCTGTTTCTAGAGGTATGTTAATCTGTGAAAACCGTAGTTGTAGCTCGATCTGTTTTCCAGCACCTGCATGTCAAAAAACAATGGCTCGTTTTATTTGTTTTTATAAAGAAAACCAGGGAGAAGGAAGCAGGAGGGTTTGTTTTACCTGTGTGGAAAGAAGGAATTTTTCAAACCCTGTGAATTGCTTCAAAGTGTAGATGCGGACCTCATTCGACTGGTTATTGCTGCGGGGATGTGGCCGTGTCAAAAGGATCATGCAAAACAGGGGTGGATCCTTCACAAGAAAAGTTCGAGAGGCTGACAACAAGGTATTGAAGCAATAAAAAATTGTGTCAGCTTCAACGTAGTTGTTCAATCGCAACCTTTGCTTCATGGTCGACGATGTCGACATACATCTCGGAGGTGCAAATCCCTAGGCCCTCATATGTGTGCCAGCTAAGGCGTTCAGAGGTTTCGATCGAAGTTTGATTAATATTGCTACATTCCACCCTTGTTTGAAATAAGGGATGACCGATATTATTTTGATTGTTCGACATGTTACATGATGGTGGCACCGTTACACAATAACACCATTTGGCTACGTGATATGTTGTCTAATGTTTATGCTTACTTTTGTATCGTTTTCCATTTATTGTTAATATTTTTTTTTTTTTTTTAATATTTAAAAGTAAGGCTATGTCAGACAAACACAATAAAAAATATGCAATTGGAAGCACTTGCAAAACATAAAAAATATCGTTACAAAGGATCGAGAGGAAAGTAGATGGGAAAAAACAGAGGAAGAAGACATATTTTATAAAGTCAGATGTGTAATTCAAAGACATTGTTTATAAAGTGAAACACTTGAGCGAAAACACTCAAAATGGAAAGAAAAGTCATAAACACCATCGGAACATGTTTCAAAAGATATACATGAAAGGGTAAGTACTCATACACCTAAGAATTATGATATGATTTTTCATTTTCACTTAGCAATTGCAACATCAATTTTAAACATGTAAATTTAAGACTACATGTTTTAAAGATATTCTTGAGGTGGTAAGTATGAAAAACCAGCAATCACCTTTGAACGAAAAAAATAAAAAAAATTATGTTTGACATAGGAATGACATAATTAACGCACAATTTATTTTTGGCATTTTAAACCAAAAAAAAATGCAGAAAAGAGATCCATTAACATTATTCAAATATTAAAATATATTATTAAAATCATCGTAAATATAAATTATCAAATGATCCATTCATTTAAGAGAAAAAAAAAAGTAAATTAAAAAATATAACTTGCACAATTAGTTATTAACTAATACTGCCAACCTCATTTAAGACCACATGATTGATTTAAGATATTCCATCGAATAGAGTTATGATGTTAATACTATTTGTAATTTTATATGAAAATTTATAATTAATTTTTGAAATTTAAAACATAAAATTATTAAAGTTACATATTTCCAAGTTATAAATTAAAAAAAAAATTTTCATTGTATATTGAATCAATAAATGTTAAAATTAAAAAAAAAAAAAAATATTATCTAAAATAAAAAGATTGTAAAAAAATAAAATATGCTATTTTCAACGAGAACATGGAACGACCCATACAATTATAACCTGAATTTTTTGCATTGAAAATATAATATAAAATGAGAGGAATGACTGACAATAAATAGTAGTGAACCTATTGTTACTAGGAAACAAAGCTATGTTCATTAGTTAGTCCCTGCCTACAACCATGCAAGGACTATAGCGATTGCTCACACATTGATCAAAGATTAATTTATCATTTGACCAAAAACTTTTGTTCAAATTTACTCTTTAATCAAAGTTCAGTAACAATTTCCTTCCATACAAATTTTAACCAATGTTTTTAGTTTACCTTCTTATTACAAGCTTCACATGCCTCAAGGTTATTTTAGCTTCACATGCCTCAAGGTTATTTTAGCTGGGCGATGTTACTTTATCCAAAGTTGCAATATAAACCAACGTTGGCAAGTTTTTGTTATCCAAAGTTGGGTCATTTTGCCGACCTGAACATTTTATCGAAAGTTTTATGCACATGTTTGGTCTATGTTTTATCTAAAGTATTTTAGTTGACAGCGCATCGCTTTGTGATGGTAAGCTAACAGCCCATCGCTTCGTGGCAAGATGCATGCACCTACGTTTGCTGAGCCCGTGGCTCTTTTAAAATATAGATCTATCCTCTCCCTGCGCCTCGGCTCCATTACCTTCGGGAAAAGCTCTTCTAATTTTTTGGTGGAGTACAAAAGCTAGTAGCAGTGTTTTCAGTACTCTACCTACATGCTTAAATTGGATTACAAATACTTCCCTAACATTAGCCATGTCTTCTAGTGCTAGATCCATGTATTAATGGTCATATCCTTCATGGCACCTCTGATCGTCCTACAGGGTGGTTCATTCTGTGCCACCAACGGTCCAACGTTTGATTCTTTTAACCTTTCATTCTTTCCCTCCGTGAATGATCCAGGATTCCTGCACTGTGGCAGAGACAAAGCGTAGAACGGTTTTCTCAGATAACAATTGGTCTTCAAGGGCCGCTCAAGTACTCAATGTATGTAACTCACCTTTTCCTATGGTAACGATTAGCTTGTTTTTAAGTAGAACTCTTTAAATTCAGGGGTGTTTAAAGGAATTACGAGAGAGGCGAGGATGTTGAACAAAAGGAGGCACTACAGAAGGACTAGTCGAGGGAATTCAGGGTCGAAGACTCTAAGTATATTTTTTGTTTGAAGCATGCTTTTATTTGATAAGTCCAATCAAATTGCACCTACCTTCATATTATACTCATGTGCTCGGAAGTCTGCAAGGAATTATTGTAACTGCTTGAAGCATGCTTTTATTTGAGAAGTCCAATCAAATTGCACTTACCTTCATATTATATTGATGTGCTAGGAAACCTACAAAGAATTATTGTAACTAAGTGCTTAAATTAAGATTATTTATGTTATTCCTCATAGATGTTATTAATTTTCTTTATATCACTCAGTTCCTATGCTTTTTCTATTCATTGAAAGTATAAGTATAAGAGAGAAAGTAAAAGAGGGATTAATAATTTGTTAGTGAATAGTGTAAGAATGAAACCAACATATGTTCTTTGAACCTTCTGTACATATGCTATCATTATATTATTTGTGGCCTCTAAATCTCAAGATTTAGGGATTTAGTTCTGCTATTTTATGGTATCATTATATTATTTGTGGCCTCTAAATCTTGAGATTTAGAGATTTAGTTGTGCTATTTTATATTGGCATCCTTATGAAATCTAGAGATTTAGTTGTGATATTTTATGCTAGCATCCTTATGAAATCTAACAATGTAGTAATATTCACCAAATTGTTGTTGCTAGAATGAATCAGTCCTGAAACCAAATTGTTGCTAGAATGAATCAGCCTTGAAATTTGATCTATCTTTTGCTTACTACAGATTTATTTATGTTCCTTACCTCTTTCATATTCATGGACCCATTCATTCCGCACTTGGCCTACAGATTCGGTTTTCTCTATTGATTCTTTACAAGAGTCTTAACTACTTATGATATTCAGTTGAGGTTCACACCTAATGTTAGTACCTAAATAGGTGAAAGATGAAATAGTTTCGATCAGGTCAATCTCTCTTGGCTGATCAAAGGGCTAACATAGTCGCCGTGTTCCAATGCACAAGTCTCTCACAGAATCCATTTACAGAGCATGCACCTAGCCCCCTCCGTTTCATTCACTGCACGAAACCGCCGTTCAAAAATGAACAGATCATGGCTTACCACTGATGAAAGGTAACAAACCTATCATTATATTACTTATACATAAACTCTCCATATACAAAACAATGACAAATTTATAAGATAAAATATATGCAAATACTATTTCTCATATATAATATCCAACAGAGACAAAATGAGAGTAACAAAGTGTGTGCTTTGTGATAGATTACAATTAAATTTCCATCTCTATGTTCTGAATGCTCTCTTTCCATCTTTTGCAAGTATATCACTTCGATATATCAGCATATGTATTTCTTGGAGTTTACTCCTCAGCTCCACTTTTTTTTCGTTTTTTTTTTTCATGCGTGTACCAACATTACAATCTCCCGGTTTTGCACCTCCACCTATAATGTTCATACTTCCCACCTCACCGCCATTAATTCTCTACAGGTGCAAGGCTTCATGTTCTTCATGCGCTCTTTGTTTCACTGGTACCAAAGTTGCATGCACCTTGTATCTCCTGCACCTCCACCCATGACTGCCCATATAATGCACCTCACAACCAATAATAATTGTATGTCAATTCTATGTCATTGCAAGGCTTCAAACTCTCCACTCATAGAGAAGAGTACACTTGTCACTGTATGTTCTCTTGTATGTTCCATTTCTATGTGGGTAGAAATCAAATCCCATGTACAAATATTTGATCACCTGGAATCGTTCATTTGATTTCCAGTCACATGAAATTGCACTCTCTTCAAAACGTGGTGTGGGAAATGTTGTAGTCGGTCATAAGCGGAAATCATTCATTGGGCAGGGTATGAGCGCCCCGACGAGTGTGATTAGCTACCGATGCAATCCACCACACAGCACTAGAGTTATCCCTCTTCTTACGATTTAGGACCACAAGATTCTTCCGCACTCCTCCCATTCTAGTTAAAGCGACTACCACTCTAGTGGCGCGCTACCCGGCAATGTCCAAGCAAATGCAATAATGACATGAGTGCCATCTTACCTGCACACAATCTGAGCACCAGGCAAAGACAATCATTGAATTGAGTGCATGAATACGAGCACCATTGAAGGTTGACGAGGAAGAGGAGCGGGCGGGGCAGAGAGCATGAAAGGAAATTGATATTTAACAAAGTTTAAATGGAGTCACATCATAAGATGCATATTATAGTTTATATTGGAGCCATTTATTAAATGGTTTTTAGTTTTTTACTATTTATTACAAAAGACAATTGGAATTAAATTGTTGTAAGGATGCATAAGATGCATGCGAGTGTTGGCAGAAGCCATGAGCTGAAGCAAGCAATTCATTTAGTCATTTCTTTGAAAGAAACGAATAAACATTAATGGCAAGGACTAATGATTGCATGCAACACTTATTTATTTTGGGTCGACTATTTATTTTGGGTCGACTATGTAAAACAAGAGGGCTTCCATCACTTAAAATGTAATGTTGGGTATGTGGTATGTGTTATATAGCAAGGGCTAACCAGCCTGCCATAGGGCATTAAATGCCCGGGTACATGCATGCTCTATAACAAAATATAAATGCGCGCACGGTGGCTACATAAATTAAAAATAAGGGTGGTGTGTTATTTTGTTATAAAGCATGCATGTACCCGAGCATTTGATGCCCTATGGCAAGCTAGTTAGCCCTTGTCGTATTATATTAATGGTATGTGGCATGTGCTATATTAGTATTATATATTTTGAGGTAATCATTTAATTGTAATTTTTTCATTGTATAATTTTTGTGAAATGTTTTGATAATATGGTGGTTCGTTATGATAGAGTATATGTATTTTGATTATGAAGATTAAATAAGCTGTGAAATATCTTTGAAACTTTTACATATTTAAGTAATATATTTTTGTTTTTGTCTTCCATTTAAGTTGTTCTTATTTTTTTGTTGAGATGGTTGTTAAGAAGGTGAATTTTTTAATAATTGTAAATATATATAAATTGAAATCTATAATATATTATATGGTATATAGTTAAATTAAGTTATTTTTTCTTAATTTTATTTATGGTATTTAACGATTGTTGTTTAAAGGAAAAAATATATTAAATATTTAAATGATTGAAATCAAATAATGTTATTCAGGTAGTTTTAGTATAAGATTTGTTATTGTTGTTATTTTAATGTGATTAATTTTATTGCATTGACAATATAATTTATATTGAAATGAAAAAAAAAATTAAGTGAAAAATATTCTATAAAGAAATGTTATATTCAAATAATGGTTTGGAATAGAGAGATACAATCAATTTTCAAAATTGTCACATTGCTTTTTATGTTAAGATGTATTTATTTGTTTTTATAGAATAAACATTTGAATCGATATTGTTGGAACCAAAATTTATGTGTTGAGCTCCATATTTATGTTTGTGCCATGATAGAGCGTATTTGTGGAGATGTATGATTTTTGCATTTGTAGAATATTTTGAAATTATAAATGTGTTTAAAAACTTACTGTACGATTGTTTGAAGATGATTTTTCCTAAGCTGAAAGCACAACTACTATTATTTGGTGGGGTAGGTGGCATGAGTTTGTACTGTTATAATTTAACAAATATTTTTACTTGTCGTTGTAGTGCTATGTTAAACATTTCATTTTGATTGATATGGTTAGATTTTTTTTTCGATTGATTTGACTTGTTGATGTCGAAAAGGAAGAAAAAAGCCATGGGTGATGGAATACTAACTTGCATATAATGTGTTTTTATGAAATAGTGCACATAACTTGCATATAATGTGGTTCTACGAAATAGCGCACATAACTTACATATAATGTGTTTCTACTAAATAGGTCACATACTAATGTTATTCAAATTATGGAAAATAATTATAATGTAATTTTATTTAGCGGTTATACTGGGATGCAATTTTATATTCTTTTCTTTTAATTACAATGTAGATTGTATTGCAATGGAATTAGATAGATACGTATAAAGATGATTTTATACTCTTCTTAACTTTCTTGAAGGATGTTAGAGCAACAGTTTGAAAAAGTATGTTGAATCGTTTTTCATGTACAATTTAAGTAAGTAAACTAAGAAATTGTGCAGTGACATGAAAATTAATGTTTGTACAGTACAATTAAAAAGACATTTTTGTAGATATGTCAAGTAGTTAAATGTTTGTAAAACATATATATTGATTTCCCTACAATGAATTAACTATATCGTTGTTTTGTTTTGAATTTTGCTTGTTGAATATTATTTTGTTCTTCTACAAGTGTTGATTTGATGACAGGCTAGCCGTAGCCTGCAAACCAGGATCTTTTAAACACTCTCAATGCATAAACAACTTCCATTCAAACTTCTCAAGCTTCGTTAGTTACTTGTCTTCATTACCTAGGATTTGCACTTCTGCTCTTTTAAAATCCCCATTGTGATAAAAATAAATGAGCGCACAAGCAAACTCACCATTAATATGGCACCTCCTCTTCTGGATCCGTTTGAACAATAATTATAGGTCAACAGAAGTTAAACCCCACGGCCACATACATGGAAAGCGCAACGGATTTTATCAGCACCGCTTATATAAAAGGGAAAACAGAATTCAATACAGTGAATTTAATAAACTGTGCTCATCCTATCAAAGTTATAACTTCATCTCCGCCGCCATGACACACATATCCACCATAAGAAGACTTTTCGAGCCCTGACCCAACATCCAACTCACGGTATATTTCAATACCTCTTATATATGCAACTGCTCCACGCATAACCACTGCTTTAAATATACATTACATGCAGTAATCAGCAGCACCCTTGCCAAGGTATAATATACGATTTTATATACCAAAAAAAAAACAGTTAAGCTCCGCGCATATACGATTAACTTCGTAACTAATTTGCCCCCGTCCAAGAACACTGATCTATCATCATCGAACACAATCCAAATTACAGGAATATGCTGTCTATAAATACACGTGCAGAATACCCTTGCAATACACAGACTTTAACTATCCATTATAAACAGTTGGCCTCAATTGAAACCGTGTGATTTCTTAAATTGTAGAGTGCTTTTAAAAATATATAATCAACAATGTCATTCCATTTTATTATATGAGAGGAAGAATTCTTCAAAAAAACACTGTAACGCATCTCTCCTCTCTCTCCCGATGAGATGAGAGCTCAGCAGCAGCTTTATTTATAATAATGGATATGTACGATAGATGTTCTCACACATTATCTTCTAGAAAAAAATAGGCTTTTTCTTCTTTTACATAATGATATAAAGCTGGAAGTTTTTCCCCATCCTTATCTTAATTTTAACTGGAAACATAGAAATTCTTATCCCGATTCTATCCTTTTATTTAGGGAAAATAATATTTACATAATTTTTTTTACTTTCCTATTTTTAACTGAGAAAAAACATATTTTTAACTGGAAAAAAACATAGAAAGTGCAGGCTTTTCTCTGAGTCGCCTGCTCCTGCATCAGACTCCCAAGGTTGAAAATGATCATGATCTCCTGATCATGTGGTTTGTGGTCGTGATCCTCCTAGATCCCATAGTTTGTTTTGCAACCGTCCAAATGCTTTATTCCTTTGCTGTCGCTGCATTTCTGTTGTCTTTTCCTCCATCTTCTTCTTTCTGTCAATCAGGTTCAAGTTCTGATTGATCTTGCTTACTGCTATTTCTATTTTCCTCCAATTTGATTGCTGCATCATCAGCTCCCATATTTCTTCAATTTCTATGTCCAGCTTGTTGTTGTTGTTCTCAATTTCTGTTAATTCAGCTGCTACCATAGAAGCTCCTTTGGCTGCCGCCATAAATGTTACTACCTCCCAAACTTCCTGTCCCTCTGCAACATACTTTGGCTCATCACCTGTAAACACAATCAAATTGTTCGCATTAAAATCACAAGACCCACTGGTCTTATTTGTGGATTCACTCACGAACTTTTCTCTCTGCAGCTTCAAGTCTTTTTCACGACCCAAAAATTTTTCATTGGATTTCTCTTCAACTTTCTCTGGCAATATTTCAACATGCTGATTTGTATTCGCCATGAGACTGTCAGCTAGTCTCGCCTTCTTACCATCTTCTGCTTCATGACTGTCCTTCATGAAAACTTCCTTGTCTTGTTTCCTCCACCAATTAACCTGTGCATGAGTTCTCTGTATCTCTAGTTCCTTTCTCTGAAGACCTAATTTCCTGTACAGTTCAATAACTTCATTAGGAGTGGATTTTGGAAACTTTACATAACCATTTATTCCTTCCACAACTCTTGACCAATCTTCAGCTCGTTCTTCCTCTGCATCAACATCTTGATTAGATTCCTTCTTCATGACAATATCAGCCAATTGTCTTTCACCTGCAAACATACACAAATTGTGAGATTTAAAACCATGTGACCCCTTGGTCTTACTCGAAGTTTTAGTCTTCAAGTCTTCATCTTTACTATCTCTCAGAAATTCTCCTTGTTCCGTTTCAACTTCCTCTTGACTCATCTTCTTGCCATTTACCTTGGCATCTTCTGTCCTCTACTGTGGCTTTTTCCTGAACCTCTGCTATGACTATTTGTAGTCAACTCCCTTCCAACAAGCCTCTGCAACAGCTAGTCCTCCTGGCTGCAATATTACCTCACTAAGTTCTCCTCACTTAGTCTTTTGGTAAGCACGGGTCCTCCGTCTGGAACCTCTTCCTGAGCAACACCTTTGCTCCTTCTAGGCTTCTGCAATCTCCCACTCTCTCCTGAGAACACTTCAGTTGTTCTCTCTATCCAATTCCTTATTGGATTCTTCAGGTTCAGTGCCACTCCTCTGCAACCATAAACTTCAAATCAGAAAAATAACCTCACCTCTAAGATCTTGCCTGACCTTGTCTTCTTCTCACTGCTGCAATCTTCTTCACTTGTGTATGCTTGCACATCAAATCTTCTATTCACCACACTTCAAAAAAAACACACTTCAATTATCAACTGTACAAAAAAAATCTTCAATAGAGCATTCTAGCTCTGATACCACTTGATGAAAATGAGATTTTGGGGGTTGCCCAAAATCCCAAATTCTTTAAAAAAATCTTGAGCCTTCCCTTCAACCCATTACAAGCATGCAATATATGATTAAAATCTCACAACCACAAGGTAATACAATACATAGTAATATATAATTAACAATGTCATTCCATTTTATTATATGAGAGGAAGAATTCTTCAAAACAACACTGTAACGCATCTCTCCTCTCTCTCCCGATGAGATGAGAGCTCAGCGGCAGCTTTATTTATAATAATGGATATGTACGATAGATGTTCTCACACATTATCTTCTGGAAAAAAACAGGCTTTTTCTTCTTTTACATAATGATATAAAGCTGGAAGTTTTTCCCCATCCTTATCTTAATTTTAACTGGAAACATAGAAATTCTTATCCCGATTCTATCCTTTTATTTAGGGAAAAGAATATTTACATAATTTTTTTTACTTTCCTATTTTTAACTGAGAAAAAACATATTTTTAACTGGAAAAAAACATAGAAAGTGCAGGCTTTTCTCTGAGTCGCCTGCTCCTCAGAGAAAGAATGCAGTGGATAAAATTGATATTATGAATACCAGAAGCATATGACCAGGAGGTCATAAATTTTTGTGCCTAGGGAGTCTGATGCAGGAGCAACCAACAACAAAGCAAGCAAAAGTGGGCCAGAGGATCAGAACAAAAGAAAAGTGTGATTTAAAGGAGAAAATAGATTTAAAAAGGATAAAGCAGATTTAAAGCGTGCATGCATGAAGCTTTTGTGGAGGAAATAAGGAGAGGATATGATTGATCCTTCCTAAAATTATTATATAATTGTAATACCATAGGGGTGTAGGAATATCTTTTTTGTGAGGAATTTTGTGAGTGGCAAGATGTAGCCCAGCCTTAGCTTGTTTTAAGGCTGAAATGCCTTAATTTTGTAACTGTTCCGTAAATATACAAATATGTGTTCATGTTCTGTGTTAATTATATATTACTATGTATTGTATTACCTTATGGTTGTGAGATTTTAATCATATATTGCATGCTTGTAATGGGTTGAAGGGAAGGATCAAGATTTTTTTAAAGAATTTGGGATTTTGGGCAACCCCCAAAATCTCATTTTCATCATGATTTCATTCGTAATGTCAAATTCTTAACAATATTTAGCATGGGTAAACAAAAATCTTGCTTATGGTGTGTGTAATGTTCATGAAATCAAGGTGGAGGTTGTGCATGGTGCAATGTTGCATTCATACAAAGATTGTCTTAATGTGAAAATCGACCATGATCAACCATGGTCGATAACCATTGTCACAATGTGACAAATATTATCTCGGTCCAATGTTACATTGTGAAAACCATTGTCATCCATGGTCAACCATGGTCCAACGTCACATTGTGATAAATATTGCCTCAATATGGAAATAAACCATGGTCAGCCATAGTCCAACGTCGCATTGTGACAAATATTGTCTTAATATGAAAATTAATTGTAAAAAATTTTGTTTTACCACCCCGGTTTTCAGTTTCTCCTTATTTCTCCCATGTAGTTAAATGCCCTTTCCCATAAACATACATTCAACAGGCTGGGAAAAATAAATTTGCTAAAAACACAAATTCTGGAAAATTTACAGATTGCTGGAAATTGCAGAAATAAAAATCAACAATAATAAACAGCCATTAAAACACATTAAAACACTGATATTTTTCGTCAACGTACCCCTAGAAAAACCCCCTACAACTCTTGGGGAAAACCAGTTTGAGAGCTCTTCTTTATTTCTGGAAAATGCCTTTTTACAGTGAGAAATTTCAGCAAAAATCAGCAAACAAATTTTCAACTTATCTCGATTTTTGAGCCTCACAGCGCACTGGAAATTTCCAAACAGCAACACAATGCTGCACGGCAACTGTACGGACGGTACTGATGGTTGTACGGATGGTACGGACAGGATGTACGGACGATGCAGACAAGCTGTATGGACCTCGATTTTTGTGCAGAAAATCAGCTGCCTCGATTTCTGTGCAAAAACAAATCTGCCTTTTGCTGCTTGCTCAACAAAAATCTGCCTTTTATTGCTGGTTCTTTCAGATGTATACTTGTTCTTTCTGCTGTTTTGATTTGCTGAAGAGCTGTCTGGTATGGGTGCCAAACTGCTGCCTCTTTCTCCTTCCTGTCAAGAAATCTCCCTTGCTCTCTTGCTCTCCTTCTCCCAATCTGCTCATGAAATAATGAATGATATTTTTCCTCCTTTTCCTCCTTTAACCCAACCCTAAATGACTTTTGGTTGATCCCTAAATCTAATGGCTGAGATAGATTTAGATCAATGGCTGAGATTAAATGCACATTTAAATCTCACTTTCTATTTTTTAATTCAACCACTTTAATAAAGACCCACTTAGTCATTTATTTCCAAAGTCACTTTTCCTTTCTAATTTTTCATTGACTTTATAAAAGTCACTTTAAAATTAGACTTAGTAACTTTATCACTTAAAGTCACTTTTAAATTAGATTTTAACTTTATAAAAATTATAAAGTCACTTTAGGAGAAAAATTAAAATCTTTTGGACACTTTTCCCTAGGCCAAAGATCAAAGCCTAAGGGAACCACCTGTCCTCCGGTACCAAATTTCAACACTCCCTCTTACCGAGGAAGGTGTTCCTCACCACACCCATCTTGTCTCTGAAGTAAACATGCTTGCCCCGTGGTAAGGCTTTGGTAAGAATGTCTGCTACCTGCTCATCAGTGGAAATATACTCAAGCTTCACAGCTACCTTCTGAACATAGTCTCTGATGAAATGATATCTGATCCCGATATGCTTTGACCTGTCATGAAATACTGGATTCTCCGTGAGTTTAATGCAACTCTGATTATCACAGTAAATCACTAAAGGTCTCAACGGCTGACCAAATAAGCCAAACAACATCTTGCGAAGCCAGATGGCCTCACAACTAGCTAGACTGGCTGCCATATACTTTGCTTCTGCTGAACTCAGTGCTACTGACTGCTGCTTCCGGCTGAACCATGACACTACTGCTGAACCCAACCCAAAACAGCACCCTGAAGTGCTCTTCCTATCAGAAGCACAACCTGCCCAATCAGAATCAGTGTATCCTACCAATCTCACTTCATCTCCCTGCCTGTAGTCCAGACCATAATCCACTGTCCCCTGCAAGTACCGCAAAATGTGTTTTGCAGCCACCCAGTGAACCTTCCTAGGCTCACACATAAACTGACTCATCGTGTTGACTGAAAAACAGATATCTGGTCTAGTGTTGACCAAATACATCAAGGAACCAATCAGCTGCCTGTACAATGTGGGATCCACCAACTCGGAATTCGAAGCATGAAGCTTCTTCCAGTTGGTGATCATCGGTGTCGACATGGGTCTACAATCCTCCATGTGGAATCTGCTAAGGATGTCCACAATATACTTCCCCTGCCCCAGGAAGAAATGTCCCTCCTCCTGCCACACCTCCAAACCCAAAAAGTAATGCATCAAGCCAATGTCCTTCATCTCAAACTCCGTCGCAAGATCTCTCTTGCAGTGCTCTATGAGTCTCTCTGCACCTGTAATGAGCAAGTCATCCACATACAACACCAGAATGAGAGGCTCCTCACCTATCACAATAAAGTAAAGGTTCGGATCTGCCTCACTCTTTGTGAAACCCATCCCTTGCAAATAAGGGTCTATCCTGGAGTACCAAGCTCTGGGAGCTTGCTTCAGGCCATAAAGGGCCTTCTTCAGTCTGCACACATGGGACTCCTTCCCATGCACCTCAAAGCCCTGTGGTTGCTCAATGTACACCTCCTCCTGTATGAAGCCATTGAGAAATGTGGTCTTCACATCCATCTCGTGGATCTTCCAACCCATCTCTGCTGCTGTCGATATAATTGAGCGAATCGAAGTATATCAAGCCACGGGAGCGAAGGTCTCCTCATAATCAACTCCCTCTACCAGGGGGAACCCTCTAGCCACAAATCTCTCTTTGAATTTCTCAATGATGCCATATGCAGCATGCTTTACCTTGTAAATCCATCTGGAAGTAACCACGGACTTTCCCTCAGGCCTCGGCACCACTTCCAAAACATCATTCTTCATGATAGAAGAATACTCCTCCTACATGGCCTCTCTCCAGACCTGCTGGCTAGCTGCCTCCTCATAGCTAGAAGGCTCAGAGTCAAGGATGTTGGTAACTATCGCCATATAGCTACAAAATCTCTCAGGTGGTCTACTTTCTCTGACCGGCCTCTTCGGCTTAGCAATAGATGTGGCATCTCTCAAGGTATCCTAAAGCCACTTGGGCTTCCTCTTCCCTAAGCATGCTTCTCCCATGGGAGAATGAAACTCCTCCTCCTCATCACCATCAGTAGCCTGAACTCCTGACTGTTTGTCTGTTGTCCTCCTGCCTACACCTGAACCTGTAGAAGCTGAGGTACCGTGTGAACTGTCCATCAGTGGACTCCCTAGTGAACTGCTTTGTGACCTACTCGGAGCACCACCCCTCTGGCTCGGTGAGCCATTGCTCACTGATGGACCTGACATCCTCATAGATGTACCTCCTGATCCTCCTAATCCCTGCCCACTGGATCCCTGCGACTGAACCAACTGCTGCTGAGGGTTTGGTTGATCCAAATACTCCAACTCCCGTGATCTCCTAAAGGCCCTGTCCTCCTCGAACTTCACATCCCGTCTGACAACAACTCTCCTCTGTGCATGAATGTAAATCCGAAAGGCCTTTGAGGTCTCACTATAGCCCACAAAGATACCCTTATCTGCGGTGGGCTCTAGTTTTTTCCTCTTCTCCTTGGGTATATAGGAGTATGTAATGCATCCAAAGATATGAAGATGACCAGTATCAGGCTTCTTCCTAGAGAAAGCCTCCTCCGGAGTCATGTGCCCCAAGGCACGATGCAAACTCCTGTTCTGCAAGTAAACAACTGTGTTGCAGGCCTCTGCCCACAAAAACAATGGCAACCCCTGATCATGTAACATGGCTTTGGCAGCCCCTATGATGGATCTGTTCTTACCCTCTCTCCGCACCCGTCTGTTGGGGGTTTAGACAAGTGAACTCCCTCCTAATGCCTGCCTCTGCACAATAGTCAACAAACTCTCCAAGGGTGTACTCTCCTCCATTGTCCGACCTCAGGGACTTGATCTTCCGACCTGTCTGTGTCTCCACAAGAGCTCTAAACTCCTGAAACCCCTTGAAGACCTCACTCTTGGTCTTCAATAAATAAATCCAGGTTCTCCTGGAGTGATCATCAATGAATAAAACATAGTACTCATATCCACTCAAGGAAACATGAGACATCTGACCGCTCACATTAGAATGAATCAAATCAAGTACCCCAGTTGCTCTGCTGTCACTGCTGGGAAAAGGGAATTTGGCAAACTTGCCCATAGCACATCCTCTGCAAGTATCAAAGTGATTAGTACTGAAATCTGGCATACATGTAGTGATCTCCCACAAGGTCCTCAAGGCTCCATGATACATATGTCCCATCCTGCGGTGCCAAATCTCACACTGCTCAGAACTGCTAGCTCTGCTGTCGGTACTACTACTCAATGCCAAAAGGGGCTGGAATGCAAACCTGTACACCTTTGCATGGCGTACACCTATCACTCTAGCTGACTCAACTGGAGCGCCCCTGGGATACATCAACACCTGTCCTCCCCTGAACAGTACCTCATATCCTCTGTCCTCCAAAGCTGAGACAGATATAAGGTTCTTCCTCATCCCTGGCACATAAAGAACCTCTGTCACTTTCAAGGGAGGTTTGGACTCCCTCTGAAATGTCAGTGTCCCCACCCCGACTGCTCTAACAACTCTGTCATCACCGAGTA
>APFE030838192.1:0-11331 GCA_000404065.3 Pinus taeda | reverse complement strand
TAGATTATCAGAAAATATTTTGGCCCAATCCACGAGATCGGCGTTTGTGGCAGCGTCTATGAGTGGTAGCCATTCAGGTGAAAACTTATTTATGTTTGGCATCCCAAACAGCCTGCAAAAGCATGGCCGCAACAAAACAATATGGAGAGTTGAGGGAACCAGTGCTGTACATACCATTTTTGTCCCTTTTTAGCGGCTCCTCTCTTCTGGTCCATTCTTTAGTGGTTTCTGTCAGGTTTGGGTTCTCTGCTGCAAATTTCTTGACAAATTGCATATTGTAGGTCGTCTGAGGCTCAGGAAGATGATACATAAGCTTTAAGTCTTTCGCAGCGAATGATCCTATGAGCCCATGCCCTTGAGCCTTGAATTGTCTGCCTTGCAATTCTGCATTGTCAAGAATCCATCTCATCATATCTGTATACGGCAAAATCTTGGGTCTAGCTGCTATTCGGTGAAGAAATGAACATGCCAGCTCTTCTAAGGATGCCTCAAAAGAGTTTTGTGATCCTGCGGCGCTATCAACCTTCATTACTCTAGGATTTTCCTCCTCCAGCAGCCTGTACATGCCTTCCCAGGTCGAAATTCTCGCATCCCTGTTGCATGCAGTGTCTGTGTACAAGGGCGCCATCTCCTTTGCCTTTTCCTTCGTCTCGGAGTCTTGGGCTTTATGTTTCTTTCCCATTTGCTCCTGCGTTCAGCTTTTGAATCTTCTTATTTCTTAGTCCCTGCAGATTTATGAGTGAAGTGGAAATGACTGATTGAGAAAGGTGATGGGAGAGTTTTAAATGCAACAAATATACCAAATATGCCACCTTACGTGAAATAATTCTTTAGCAAAGCACGCGTCTTTATTTCATTAAATAAATGACAACTAATCCACTTACTATCATTAAAAGCGCATGATTTGGGGTCAGATTATGGTAAGTGGCTTTTCGTTGAATGGTGTGCCCGAAGGATTCGCGATTAAATGATTCATGATTTGCTTACGTTACATTGAAGATCATGCCATCGCAAGGCGCACTAATCACAAATAGCCAAATCGCAGACTGCGCCATCGCGGCGATCGCAATATTGCAGGTCGCAACATCGCAAGTCGCAGGAGTTTGATGTTTGTTAAGTATTGCCATTTTATTTTTGCGATGTACGATCTTGCGATCGATGTTATCGCAGATCGACAGATTTTGAGGTTTTTCCTTATGAACATTACTTACTGCGATGCGACGTTAGGCTTAACGTGGGGGGGGGCCTTGCGCATTAATGCATTTTTTTAAAGACCCTTACCTTATCATAGACTTAGGTTAAAAATATTCAAAAGACCGTTCTAAGACTACGATGGTAGCTTTATTTTGAAGAAGGAAAATTTGATTTTTCTCAAAATTAAACTAGGGGTCCCCATTCATTTAGCATTTTCGACAAATACTAAAATGAAAAAGGGGGGGTTGTTGCTGGCCATAACAATACCCAAGATAACAGATGCATAAAACATGAAATAAATACACATAAATGATAGGAAACTTCTCTTTATTAATACTTCCAACTATTATAGACTCAACTCTCCCTGTGCATGCAGCTACAGGGGTCCACGCACTTAGCTGCAGACTACTAGGCCTTTGCACACTCAGCTGCGGAGCCTTCTCCTACTTGACAGCCCAAAATTAGACTTTATTCCACAGATCTATCTCGCATACATCATATGTTCATCTTTTCTTCTTCTATAATTATCTCTTAACTACTTAGAGCCTCGCTCTATTTATACAATCCCATGGTCTGTGGACCATGGGTAGATCTCTACAACTGACATTACAATAACAAAACTAAGCACGGACAACCTTATGATCCCTTTACAAACTACGCACTGCACACCGACAAAATGCAGAGTCTTTACATTGGAATTACAATCTTTGACCAAAATCTAGGCTCTAAGCCCGAAAACTTCCCTTGGCGGATCCCGTGCCCAACAGGCCCCCAACACAAACATCGTGACTCGCCCTCGAGTCACTCTATTGGTGTGGAGATCTTTTCGCGAAGACCTCCTAACTCTAACTGGATTGTTGCAAGTTTGGCAGCACAATGAGGAGCTGCCTATTGTACTTCCTCAACACATTGTTCAGTGACCGCTGTGGCTAAACTACTGCCTTGGATCCTTTCCTGCATTGCTTGTAGCTATGTGAGATTTTTTTCAATGGAGGTTGTAATGGTGTAAACCTCATCAATCCACGGATATAAGCGTGCCTTCAAAACTGCTTCCTTATGCCGAGCAGCATCCATTGCCAGGACCGAGATATGCCTAAGGGATGTTTGATGTCATGCCATTGGAACCCAACAAAGAAGGAAATTGAAGAGTGGCTGGAAAAAAAGATTCACGAGTTCGTGACATAGGAAAATAGAACTCCGCACGTATCCAAGAAAGGGTGGTTGGATCACTATGTGTATACGGAAATCCATGGGATCTTCTTCACATCCTTTCCTTCTAAATTGTTCGAGTGGATTGCGAGGTTAGCCGAAAGCTAGGGAAGGTGCAGGCTCAACCAATCAATAGTGTGGACTACGGAATTAGTGCGCAGACTAGAAGCATCAGAAGATAAGATCACGTGAGTTGTGGACCATTGGCTCGACTAGATAATAAGGGGATTTATCACTGAGTTTGTGATAGACACGATTGTAAGCTATAACGAAGCAGAATGACGTTTCCTCAATGGACCGCGAGGTAAGTACATTAAATCTTTGAATACCTAGATTAAGATGTTCTTATTTGAAAAATGGGTTATGCGAATACATTAATGCTTTGAACAACGTGGAGCGGAAAGATCTACAAAGGTAGTGGGGAATTAGGAAATAGTCCCTTAATATCACCTTCATGAGAGAGCAAGGAAGAGCTCGCTCGGATCTCTCCAAGAAGTGCGGTCAGTTTGATAAGGCAGTGCATTCCACAGCTACCACCCACACCCATGCCACCACCCACTTCACCTCCCTCACCTCCATCTCCACCCATTCCACCTCCACCACCCCCGTAGTTCAGCATGGTGAGCACAATCAAGCTACCTATATTCACAGGAGTAGGGAATGAGGATCCAAACTAATTATAGTTCGTGGTAAGAGCAATATGGGAAGCACAAGGGGTCATAGACGAAAACATTAAGAAAGCTACATTGGTGAGCACACTTCAGGATTTCATGTTGACATGGTATATCGAGCACTCTAATGATCACCTAAATGCAAGAATAGCAGAGATCCAGAATGTGTTGAACAGAGAATTTAGCTGATCGAAATCAGAGACACAGTTAATCATCGAGTTTAAAGAGATCGCGATGCTTTCAGGCAATAACCCTTGGGATCTGGACTAGTGTCTAAAGAGTATGATCCGCGAGGCTAATATGACGCTCACGGATGTGCAGCATCATGCACGGTTTGTGGCATCTCTAACACTGCACCTGAGGACAATGTTATCGTAATAGAAACTCTCTACCTAGGCTGAAGCAATGGAAATGGTGATGAGGTTGCATGAGACACCAATATAGGATCTAGGGCTGGGAGTTCAAAAAATCCACATGCAACTACAAAATCTATTTTTGGAAATACATAGCTTGAAGCAGGATAGGGCATTGCGGCTAGAGGTAAGCGAGGAAGTGTGGTGCATAAAATGCAAGGGCCAGGGCCATGACAAGGATCACTATCCAGTATTCGTGAACTACTTGGCAGGAGGGGCGCCAATGCCATTGAGACTAGAGGCACAGGCAGGGCCGAGTGCGACACCCACATTATGGTGCGTGATCTGTCAGATAAGAGGAAAGCACATGACGAATAATTGTCATTTGTTGCAGAAGTATACATTGGAACCCCAGCAACTGTTTTGTAATTTTTGTAGGTCATTGGGCCACGATGAGTGTACTTGTCATAGCTACGAGTTAATGACGGATCAGAACCCAACATATGGGATGCAGACAGAAATGTGAGCCCTCGACCCAGCTATGAGGATGGCGTGCGCTAGATTTCAAGGGCGGGGTCGAGGATGAATAGGAATGGGACTAGGAAGGGGCCGCAGATAGTTAATTTGTTAAAATTGCGGAGGACCAGGGCACTACACCTGCGATTGTACCAACCCAGCAAGAATATCTTGTTCATATTGTGCTCAGTTCAATCATGAAGTAGTAGATTTTCCTACGTTGATCACAAAGATGCGTGAGAAAGGAGTACTCTAGCCTAGTCTGACTCAAAATATTCAAATGATGAGGTCTAAACCACATGAAGAGGACCCAAATGTGAACATAGTGCATAGAAGCGGTGCAACTATAGGGGAAGATAAGGGGAGGCAGCCTGAGGAAGATACATGGGTTCACAAGGCTCCTACAAAGGAACATGAGTTTGACTTAGAACGCGCAAAGGAGACATTCATGGAAGTTAAGAAGAGCTTCGCGGAGGCCTCCACTTCAGGTAGTAAGGATCAACCAGAGACAGGGATGGATCCTTCTATGCTTACTACCTTTTTGGAGACGTGCATGAAACTATTGTGTGACAATAAGTCAATTAAGGGACTACAGGAGTTGATCACTAGGTACGCAGAGTCAGGGGAACTACGCGTAGTCTAGAAATTGGGAAAGCATGCATTGCACACGGGAGGGAAATAATATTGTGGCGCAGATTAGCAAATATGAAATGGATCAGGTAATCCTAAAGCTGGTTTCGGACATAAATGTGTTACCAAAGTAAACATGGGAATGCATGGGCAGGCCCATGTTATGGTGGTCCCCTATTCAATTATGAGTAGCAAACCAACAAAAGATTTTTCCCATGGGAAGGTTGCAAGGGGTAGCAGTTGATATCGAAGACACAAGCACACAAATAGACATGGAAGTAATAGACATTTTTGATGATAGAAATCCGTATCCCATGTTGCTAGGAATAAACTGGGCCACTCATATGAATGGAGTCATCAACCTGAAGAAGCGGAAGATGATTTTTGAGAAAAAGTCCCTACGTGTAGTAGTTCTGCTAGATCCAGTCCAAGGAAAGTGCTACACCGAACCTATGTGTGACGATGAGCTAGATTGTATTTATCAAATAATGGTGCAAGACCAAGATCAAGTGAACCTGACTGCAGATGGGAGAATCTCATGGGAGTGCGACAATTCCTGTACTTTGGATCACTATGAAGTAATAACACTCAATTTCAACATGAAGTAATAACACTCAATTTCAACATGATGATTAGATCACTATATTGTGTGACGACAAAGGCAAGGGAACTACCAACATATGATGGAGTGATAACGATCGATGAATTCCTGGACAAGTTTGAAAGCACAGTACCGGAATAGCAGTAATACGGTGCGCTGGAATGGGCATTGCGTGCAACACTTGCAGGATGGTGGAGTACACATCAGAAGACCATTGGAAAATAGTGCAAATGTAGAAGATGGATGTACTTACGATTTGGAAGTCCCCATCATCGAATGAGAGTTGGGCAGCCAGGACAAAGCAACTTGCACGCCCACCAGTGTCGATGGGTATAGACATGTGCTGAGCAAGCACATCAAGTGGTGATGCACACCACAAGTATTCCACGACGGAGCATTCAGAAAGCTATACGAAATCATGAAAAGAGTTCACCAGGTGAGACGAACTGACTGGGACCTGCATGTACCAGTGATTTGATGGGCCTATAGGGCCACAAGCAAAAGTTGGAGCACAGAAGTGACCCCAACACTGACGAGAAGAGACAAAAACATAAGAGCAAAGAAGAATCCCCATACAACAGCTCCCATAGTTGGGATAGTACATGAGGAGTCGGGTAAAGGAATTATGTAGTTACACGAAGCCATTTGGTGAGGGCACTTGAAACTTCATGAAATCGACATTGATTGGGTACGACTGAGAAGGAAAAGAATGACATTGGACAAAGAAATCAACAAACTGGACACTGAAGTCATGCAAGCATACTGTGCTAAAAATCTAAGCATGATGGGACACAGTCTAGCCAGCCATAGTACTGCATTAGAAGAAATTGTCACCCTACTACCATGGTTGTGACTGCACCTTACTAGATAAAGTAAACAGAGGAGCACACCATACAAAGAAGAACACAACTCATTGATGGACACAAGGGTAATTGAGGGGTGCCCGCAGCCCGGGCTAGCAAGAAAATTGAAGCCTTGCACCGGTGATGTGACCACCTGACTATCTATAGGAAGCACAGTATCAGCACTCCAAGCAATTGAAAGAGAGCACGAGACTATAAAAGAGCCTATATGGGAGATGCGTGAGACGGAGGTTGCGCATAGTATCGGGACATCATAGGGGCCACAGCCGTGCGTAAGGGGTTGCGCTGCTGTGTGGATAAGCTGGAAGGTGACTGTTGGTGTCACTGCTCATGATAAGAGGTCCAATTTAACGCAAAAAGGAGTAGGTGGTGGATAATTAAGACACAAATCAAGAACAAGATTTGGGACGATCTGCCGTTGAGAAGGCATTAATGATGCAGAAGTGGGGCGAAGGGTCAAATTCAAATTCAAAAGACGCTATAAAAACCCCAGGGCTAGCTCCAAGGCAACACTTGGTTGTTTGAGAATTGAGCAAGTACAAAGCATTGAGCGCCACATACTTTTACCATCCTCAAGTGTAGACACAATGACAGCTGCTAGAGCAACAATGCGATTCGCCGAAGTTATCGTGGAGCCCTGTGTGGCCCATGAGGAGCCTAGAGAGGTGGCAGCTATGCTAGAAGTTCCAAAATCACCATGCATGCTGTGGCCACAAAAAGATAAAAAAAACAATGGGGCTAGTCCGTGTATCCCCAAGAAACCCACATTTTAGGAAATTGTCAATGGTGGAGAAGGGAAAATCTGTCACCATTGAAATAGTGGAGGAGGAGGAAGACTTGCAGGCCCTGATTGCCCAAATTGAGGCGCAAGAAGATGAGGTGGAGGTTGTCTCCCAAAAGCATTCCACGACAAAGTTGTTGGAAATAATACTGAGAGGGGGGGTGAATCAGTATTATCAAGTCAAATATTCCTTTTTCAAATCCAAATGATATACGCTACTTCAGTTAATTAAACCCGCAACTATGTAGAAGGAAACCCTCGTATACTATGCAAAATTATAATTTACTTTATCTTTTAGATGTTGATTATTAATCTGTGTATCATAATCAAATAACCAATAACCAGAAACAGTAAAACAGAGCAGAAGACAATCGCACATGTTGGATACCTATACCAATAGGTTTCATATTTCATGATTGGCAAATTCAAGTGCCAAATATGCTCTACTTTGCTGCTACAAAGATTCCATATTTACAAGGAAAGACAAAGTGTGTACATGCCCTCATGCCTATTAAATTTTTGATGGATGACCCAACAGTCTAATCTGGATCATGCCATGTTTTCAATTTTTGTTGTAGAATAGAGAAAGAAATCTGTCCAAACTGTTTAATCTTAGCAGATCAGTAGTTAGGCAGAGAAAACTAAGGTTCCCAACTGCTTAATCTGGGGCCTTGGAAGAAATAAGGGTAGTGCTAGATAGAAAATCAAAGCAAAAAAGCCAAGGGAAAAGAAAAGGCACATCAAGGTTCTGCAAGTCCAAATGCACCCTCCAAGAAGAAACAAAAAATGCTAGGTAAAATAGTTGGGTAGGTAGATGGGGTTGCAGAAGTGGTGTTCCTTCCAAGCTGAAATTTGCAAACCAGAAACAAGGAAAAAAACACAGTGGAGCATGTCTAACTCCCCTTTTTCCCTTTGTTTACCACACATTACTAACATCCCTTCACAAGTTGTGTTCATAAGAGAGACTCAAGGTTTTATGTTGGTTCTTATGGCCTTTAGAAGCCACATTTCTTGTGCAAAGTTATTTTCATTTTGATCTACTCTTTAAACTAAGTTGTCTCCAAGAAAACTTAGTGATACCACTCTTCATTCACCTTCTCCCTCCATATTAACCTCTAACTCTATTATCTAGCTCCATATGCTTCACTTTCCCTACTATTATAACACCATGGTGTATAAACCCTAAACAAAGTATAAATATCCCCTCCTTGGCATTATAGCCATATGTTTCACTACTAGGGCATTGGATTAACACCTGGTTAAGCTCAAGAACCCAAGCCTAACCCCTTTTCTCCATCAGGACCTATCTACCTAGCCAACTCTCCATTTTTACCTAAAAACCCTTGAAAAAACCCTTTTTGCACCATTTTACCCACTCAAAGGCAAAAATATGATGAAACCCACTTTCCCCGACTTATCCTAAGGTCGGGAGCCATTATGCGCCTTTTCATGAAATTTCATTAAAACCCACCCATCCTAAGTTTTATCCTTCATACGTTTTATGCGGAAAATTTCATAAAAACCTTTATTTTTCCTTTTTCTAAAGTTGTCGGGTATATTCGATTTTACAAAGGAAAACATTGAAAAACTATTGAAATTTGTTGAAAACCCGAAGGGTCCCGCCAGGCGCAATTACCAATGAATATTATCATTTTAAGCCGCCCGTTGACCATATCTTCCGCGCATATCCCCTTCCTGATAGTCGTCAGATCTCGCTCTTTCAATCAAATGGTCGTCGTGGATTTCGGAGGGGCCCCGACGTCTGATAGATATCGTCCGATATCTGTCAGACGATGATGTCACGCGAATCCACGTGTCGCCCCCATGTTCCATCGGAGCCCCCTCTGACAGATTCCTTTCCGTATACGAGGGGGCCCGATATGATGCCATATGTCTGCCTATGTCAGCATCCTTTTGCCGCTCATGTCAGCGCCATGACCACGCGCCCTGTCCACCATTGGCTGCCACGTCACCTGATGACGTCCTGCTGACGTCATCCAACCCAGAACCACTTGCTGATGTCATGCTGACGACATTCAAAAAAGCGTGCCAATAAGCCAAAAAAGCCATATTTTGCCAAATTTACGTGTTTTTTGCACTTTTTAACAAAAATACTTCTGCGCTCTCTGCATGCGCTTTACAACGAAGAATTCGCCAACCAGTTCAAGACCAACCACAGAGCTTCAGAGCGTGTACCCAACTGCTGTTCAGACCCTAGCTGTCCATACAAATAGGTATTTCTCCTTAAAAACCTCTCTGCAACCTGGTTTCTCTGTAAATACTAAGAACGCCTAAACACAGAAAGAGCTTAAAAATTCACCATAAAATCACGCATACCCAGCCCCCTCCTGAAGAATTGATGGTCAAATTTCACTAGCAGAGCTGTTTCACATTGAACTTTCAGTAAAAACCCTTTTTCCGTTCACGCAGTCGTGAACCGGAATCCATAACCTTCTTTCAATTATCAAGAAAGGTCTACTAAACACTGTAAATTGCTTTCTCAAAGAGCCAAACAGTATTCCAATTGTTGTGGACTTACCCTGCTACCCTGCATTCCTCAAATTCTTCTTTCACAGGTAGTGCTTTTCTCATTTATCAAGCAGTATCCAAACAAACATGGAGACTCCAACGGCACCAGTAGCCCTCAATGTTGCTCCCCTAAATGACCCACAGAGAGAGCTGGAGTGGCAGGATTTGGCAGACTTAGACTACCAAATCTCTGAGGACTCCCTATCAAAATGCAAGTTCCACATTCATCTATTAAACAAGCTCAAAGCCAAACACAATTATGGGACAGACATCCTAGGCATTTGGGAGTCCTCCCTCCAAATTTTCAAGCTCCCTCAGGTCAACCAGTTCCCTGACCTGATTCACCTATGTGCTGTCTCCTATGACCCCATGCAGAGAGCTGTGCTTGACCCTACAGGTGCAGTAGTATTCTACATAACCCTTGAGGCCATCAGGGAAATGCTGCAGTTCAAGACCCAGAAGAAATTGGTCCCCTTGTCCCTACTGGACTTGATCAACCAAGGAGCCAAGATATTAACAGAAGCATAGATCTTGAAGCTAAATCAACTATTCATTACAAACTCTGACACAGTGTTGCACCCTCCCATTTTTGATGGCTACCTCAATCAACTGGGTGTAGACCTGGCATAAATGATTAGCTCAGTTTTGGGGTATAAGTCACTAGAGTTTATTGAGGAAACTGTACTAGTGATGATGACAATGTTTTCCCCTGGCAAGACTCCTATCTGTTATGAATATGCTACATACATTTCAGACAAGATGCATGAGCAATTTTTGAACTTGTCCAGAGAAAAGGTGTTCAGATACACCTCCTACATTTACCACCTCATCCTTTACTACCAACATGAGAAGTTCTCCTTTGAGATCAAGAGAACTAATGCAGCAGGCAATCCAAGGTCAGTAGTGTACTGGACCTCAGTGTTTCACCTCAGCACATACTCTCCATACACATACTCTGAGTTCATAGACCTCTTCATCCATCCATCCATGTCTTTATTCTTAACCTCACCCCCTCCAAGACTGATTGATGAGATGCAGAGGATTCTGCAGCTATCCAGTGCATACAGCATAGGGGATTGGTACTTTTACCAACACTATACTATGATCAGAATATATGGGTGTGAGTTGCGCCCATACAGATTGCCCAGGTATGTGCCTATGAGACTGTTTGCCTTAGAATATGTCAGGCAATTTGGCAATGCCGATATGGTGCACTTTGCAGGCAGGGGCAAGAAGGCACAGCTTAAAGTAAGAAATCAATTGGGCCACTTTGTCTTAAACAAAAGGGAAGGATGGAAAGAGGCTGACAGAAAACTAGAAGACCTTGGCCTAAAACAAAGCTTCCTTTGGAAGCCTTATGACACTAACATGTCCATATCCTTGAGAAGGCAGAAATACAAGCTCTCCAATTATGAACATGTGAGCATGCCCTACATTCAAAGACATGCCAACCAACCAAAATGGAGAAGGAACACACTGGAAGAACCAGTTACTCAGGAAGAATTAGTTGAAAGGGCCAGAAGGAATTTATTAAAAATGGCTGACTTAGAATCTCCTTCTCAGGTACTTACTCTGCCAAAGCCTCAAGCAGGAGCAGCTGCTTCATCTTCTACAACACATCAAGGGACAGTGCAAACCACAGACCAAGATCAAAGCAAGGGCAAGGAAAAGGTTATGGAAGAGCCACAAGTACAACAAGGTCAAGAGCAGCCACCCCAAAAAGAACAGCAGCAAAAGGACCAACAGGGTCAGGGGAAACAAATAGCAGAGGCCCCAATGGCCACCCAAGAGCAGCCAGTGCAAATGGCACCCCCAAGGCAGGATTCAAGGATTGATTCTTCCATCCTCCAGACCCCTCAAAGGGAGGATGTAAGCAGAAAAAGAGATAGGGAAACTCCCCTTACCACATCACCACATAAGAGACAGAGATTAAATCCCTTCTTAGAAGAGGAAATGCCAAGCATGGAAGCCTCAGCCAGCTCCT
>APFE030838179.1:0-10929 GCA_000404065.3 Pinus taeda | reverse complement strand
GGTGGTTTCCCCCAATGTTGGTGCAACGATTTTCAAGGCATCAACAGGTCCTAGTGTTCTAAATTTGGAGGTTCCATCAAGTTAGATCTGATGTATGTTGCCATTCCCAACTTTGGGGGTGAAGAAAGAATATTGTACAGAGAATCTAGGTTTTTGAAAACAGTGACCAAAGCCGAGGGCTTGAACAATTCTTCTCTGTATGGGAAAGAGAGAAATATTTCTTGTCTGTTACTAGAAGAAGATGATATCATTTCAGTAGAAACGTAGGTACATCTAGCAGTCTAGTTAGATGATAAGCACAAAGATAAAGGAAAATTATGGAAATTATACTTTGATGGGGCTAATTCCAAAGAAGGAAATAGAGCAAGGGTGTTGTTCGTATCCCCTGAGGGTAGCTTGATCTCGCTTTCATTTAAGAAGGAGTTTGAAGCCACCAATAACGTGGAAGAATATGAGGCATTTCTTCTTGGGTTAAAAACAACAAGGAATATGACTATTGAGTGCCTGACAATATATGGGGATTCTGAGTTAGTGGTGAAGAAAATTAAAAATCAGCATCAAGCTAAACATCCTAGATTGAGGACTTACAAAAATTAGGTATGGGACTTCATAGATAAATTATTTTTTGCATTCAATGTTCAATTCCTGCTTGGAGAAGGAAAAAAAATGGTTGATTCCCTTGCTATAGATGTGAGCAACTTTAAGCCTCCTCAGAACCCACTTCTCAAGTATGAGGTTGAAGTTAGACACAGACCCTCTGTACCCGATAATGTGAAATATTGGCAAGTATTCGAGGACAATGAGCAGATCAAACACTTTATAGAATTGGTTGGGGAATTTTCAAACTCAAATAAAGACCAAGAAGAAGAGAAAGTGGCAGAAGAAAGGACAACTACATGGGAAGATACAATTGTCAAACACAGAGTCCTACAACTAAAGGGAAATATTATTCCTCGTGACGTAGTCCTGCTTGAGAGATTGTTTAACAAGAATGATGTAGCCTCAAAACATATAGCCCAAGGAGTGGATGAACAGGTGGAGGACTACAATATTGGCTCAAAGGATGAACCCTAGATAGTCAAATTATCAAAGGAGATACCCCTGCAATATAAACAAAGGTATTTAAATCTCTTGAAAGTCTATAAAGATGTTTTTTCTTGGTCTTATGATGATTTGAAGACATTTGATATTAACATTATCCAACATAATATCCCTCTATAAAGTGGAATGAAACCTTGTAAACAAAGTCTCAGGAAGATCAATCCTCTCCTACTCCTGTATATTGAGAAGTAAGGAGGCTTCTGCAAGATAAAACCATATTGCCTCTAAGGTGTTCAGAGTGGGTAGAAAACTTAGTCCTAGTCCAGAAAAAGAATGGGGAAATAAGGTTGCATGTAGATTTTTGGAACCTTAACAGAGCATTGTTGAAAGACAACTACCCACCACCAAAGATGGACTATATATATAGAAAGTGGTTGGTTCATCCAAGATGTCCATGATAGATGGTTTCTCCGATTACAATTAGGTGGTAGAATATCTAGATGACCAAAAGGAAATGACATTCATGACCCCTTGGGAAACTTTCATGTATGCCTTCATTCCCTTTAGTCTCATAAACGAAGGAGCCACATTTCAAAGAGCTATGGATATAATATTTGTGGGGGAACAAGAAAGGTTTGTAGTAGTATATATAGATGACATCACAGTCTTCTCCAAGACTAATGAAGAGCATATCATGCACCTGAAACTCGCCATTGAAAAATATAGGAGATATGGATTATCTCTGAATCCGAATAAATCTTAATTTTCTCTAGGCGAAGGAAAAATTTTGGGACACATAGTGGCACAGGAGGGAGTGAAAATAGATCCTAAGTGAGTGGAGGCTATCAGTCACATCCCCTTGCCCCAAAACAAGAAATTGATTCAAGTTTTTTTGGGAATAATTAATTTTCTCAGAAGATTCATAGCTAACTATGCCAAAATAGTGAAGGTTATTAAGACATGCTAAAAAAGGAGAACGAGGTCAAATGGAGCGATGTTTCCTGGGAATCCTTCGCTAGAATCAAAGAGGCATTTTCCAAAGCACCAGCGTTATCCAGCCCTGAATATTCAACAACTTTATATATATTTTCTTCCGCTTCTCCTCATATTATTGTTGCAGTGTTGTTACAAAAAAATAAGGATGGTTATGAGCAGCCAATCACCTTCTTTAGCCAAGTATTAAGAGATTTTGAGCTGAAGTACAACATTTTTGAGAAACGGACCTATGCTCTAGTCAAAGAATTGAAGGAATTTATATTATATGTATTACAATCAAACATCATAGCATATGTTCCAACAATAGCATTCAAATATATTTTGGTGCAAGGAGATAGTGAGGGAAAAAGGGGAAGGTGGATCGCTAAGATTCGGGAATATGAATTGGACATAAAACCTACAAAGCTCATAAAGGGCCAGGGACTAGCCAAGATCATGTCAGAATCTACCTGGCAAGCTGTGGGGATAAATTTCATAGATGGTGAAGATGAAGCAGAGATACAACAAAATCACATCAAGACCTCAGAACAAAAAATTTATGCCAAATACGAAGCATTGTCTTAGTATAAAAACATCATCCATTACATTTTATTTTTAGGTTCCCACTAGGAATGGATAAGCGCAAATATAGAACATTGAGGCTGCAAGCCCAAAAGTTTTTCATATCGAATGACCAACTCTATTGGAAAGACCCCGTTGGGATCTTGTTACTATTCATAGTAGAAGGAGAAACTCACAAAGTAATTGAAGAGTTTCACGAAAGTGTTTGTGGAGGTCACTACAGTTGGAAAAGCATTGCTCACGAGATACTGAAAGTCAGATTCTACTGGCCCACACTCTTTGCATAGGTTCATTCTTAGGTTTGGGCATGTCAGAAATGCCAAGTTTTCATTGAAAAGAAAAAGCTAGCTCCTCTCCCTTTGATCCCAGTACATGTGGAAAAGCCTTTTAGACAATGGGGGCTGGATTTCATAGGTGATATAAACTAGCCCTCTAGTGGTCAACATAAATGGATATTGACTACCACTAACTATTTCACAAAGTGGGTGAAGGCCATCCCAACTCAAAATGTTACTGATTCTATGGTGATTAAGTTTCTGGAGGAGATCATGTTGTCTCGTTTGGTTTCCCTACAAAGATCATAAGAGACAATGCCCAAGTTTTCAAGTCCACTAATTTTTTTCAATTTCTATGAGAAGTTTAATATCATAATTTGGAATTCCACTACCTACTACCCTCAAGGGAATAGGTTAGCCAAATCCTATAATAAAAAAGTGGTAAGAGTGTTGAAGAAAACCATTACAGAAAATCAAACAAACTGGGATACTCAGTTGAAATTCGCTCTCTGGGCTAACAGAGTAACTCTTAAATGTTTCACTGGAAAATCACCCTTTGAGTTGGTATATGGCAAGGAAGTAATATTCCCAATCCAGTTGGCAATGTCAATTGTGAAGTTATTGTAAGAAGCATAATAGGAACCAAATGTTATGACTCAAAGGATAAACCAGTCGGTTGAACTCAACGAGAGAAAAGAATAGGAAGGGGTAAAATTGGCCAATTATCAGCTGAAAATGAAGTCTTTGTTCGACAAGAAGGCCAAAGATAGACCTTTACAAATGGGTGATTTGGTCCTACAATGGGACGTTAGAAGAGAGGATAAAGGAAAGTATGGTAAATTTGATTAGTTGTGGCTCGGTTCTTTCAAAATATCTGGAGTAAAAGAAAATAACACCTATCTGCTTGAAAACATGGAAGGGAATCGCTGGAACTACCAGTAAATGGTCAGTCCCTCAATATTTATTTCCATAATTAAAGGTACTCCTCCCACACACATTGTAAATACTGGTGTGTACATGTAAATACTTTCTGATGTTTCAAGTTCTTGAAAATTTTCTTTCATAAAAGTTTTTATCTTTAAAAAGACTCCATGCCCAAAAATAAATTACCATATTGTAGGTTCTCGATGCATTGAGATCCAATGCCCCATCCCCAGTTGGAGCCAATTTTATCTCCATATCACCTAAAGGTTCCTTATAGGGATGGAGATGATATGTAAGATCTATAAGGTGGTGAAAGAACTTGTTCCCCTAATGCTTATATCTCAGGATACCATATATCGAGTCTAGAGGAAAGGAGGCTTCACAATGAAATTAAAATATTTTGAAGTATTTAGGATAATGTTTGAAAGGTTCAATTCATGCTTATATAGTGTGCATTTCAAAGCTCGGGTAACCCTCCATCAAAATCTAGTGACTGATAGCATCGACTCCAAAGGAATACATGCAATAAGGTTAACCAAGGTGCAGACCCCCGACGATGAAAGGTCAGGGCACGTCCAATGGTCGCGATCTATTCTGGTGCCTAACAAAGAGTGCATCTGATCCACAGTGTAACCTTCCATAACGGGGTGGGCACCGCCCGCCAAGAAGTCTTCTCTTGTTGGCTCAGAAATGTTGAAGGTATCAGGTAAAAGGTAAATGGTAAAGGTTATGGATAGCCCATTTGATTCCCCTGAGCTCGTGCTCTGTCACCCTAGACCAATCCCTGATCGTCATGTGTCTCCCTTAGCCTGAGCCCATCCTCCACCACCTGGGAAATTATCACTATCCTTCTCATAAATCCGTGAAACCCTAAAAGTATCCCTTCAAAGTGATCTTTCAGTCCTAGTGAAAGTACATTATGCTTGGACCACAACACAAGATTCACCTCTCTGCACACTACCAAATGTCAAGGACACCTTCGAAAGTCATTTTCAATCCTCCTTGTTGCTCCAGGTAACCCAACACCTTGACCTCCTTGTTTTTACCTTTTTTTTACTCGGAATAATGAAGCACGCAACACCTACAACTCCTAACACCCATGAGGTCAAAAGCACTAGCGTCAGGCCTTTAACAGACACCAAAATCCAAATAGTCGACCTTGTCTGTCCTTTCCTTCTCACAGAACTCTGCTATGAGATTTTTTCCAACCATGTAAGGAGTGAGGACCCTTTTAGGGTTGTTAACTCTGGATTGTATTACCAAATTGCTCTTCTAGTTCACCACCTCCTTGAGTTTGTAACTTGGCTATACGAATCCTATCAAAAGGATGATAACTACTTCGTTTCTATTTTAGGAGTTGTAATTCTCAAGATAACCCCCATCTTCATCCAAATATATTTAAATTTCCCTGAGTCCTCCACTATGCACCCATTCGCAAATGCTTCCCTGGCCAACCATTTCTCAAAACTCCTAGCCGAAGAGTAGAAATCATTCATGGAGTAAACCCTTACTCCAGAGGTCAATTGATGAGATAAAGCCACTAGATATAGCTAATGTAATTAGTGTGCTGGAAGATATTTCTAAAGTAATTTCAAAGGGTGAAGCCAGAGCTAGAGTAAAACAGAGTCTTACAGGGCTACAAAAATAGGTGGCATATTTCGATGAGGAATTCAACAAGCTTCTTGAAGTTGGGTTACCCAATTTGTGGGGGAAAAATGGATATCTATTCACACAATAGCTATATAACTAGAAAATGATTGAGATCAAAAGTAATACTAGAGCAGTCCCTAAGAAGAAGTCAGTTCTCAAAGGAATAACTATAATGAATTTCCTTGAAAAGGAGATTCATCTTCTTGGGTTGGTTAAAAGTACTTTTCACTACAAATTGGACTAATCATTGGCGATCCATCTCTAGCTCAACTATAGACAGTTTAGCTCTATTCCTTCGCCTCCTCCAGCCATGTAGCAGCAATGTGAACAATTTTCCAACCCCCCACTGCTTCAGATGATTCATCCTTGTGTTCCAACTTCTCACCAAGCATCATCACCATCTAGTCATTCCTAAAATATTACTCCCATTGTGTTGGCTATGGCCTTTTTATTTTACTTTTCAATTATTTTTACTCTATGCTTTACTATGTTTTTGTTAAGATGTTTTATTATGGTTAGAATGGTTGTGGGTTGGCGCATGCTATAATTTTTATATGTGATTTTGCAAATGATGACAAAAATCAAGAAGGAATATTTCTTTAATGGCCTATGTTTAAAGGGGCCTGTATATATATGATCTCCACGAAGAAATAAAGGTTCATAATTTTGGAAAGAAAAATCTATGTTATTTTTGGGAATGTTTTAGCATCTTTGATGAATGTGTTACTCAGATTATTAATGACAATCAATGGTGATTCCTTCATTCCAGGATTACAATATGTATTCTCTTTGTTGTAATTTCATAATGTTCGTGTTCCTCTCATATTCCACGTTATGTAGCTCTATATATGTTTCCTTCTTTCTTACAGATTCATTTGAGTTATAATGTTGATAAAAATGCTTGTATAATTCTTTGGAAACTAAATCTTTAATTGTGCTCTATGAATCTTTGCATCCATTCCTTTTGCATATTCATCATGTCTTTCTGAATCCAAAGAAGTGTGGAATTCTGAATATTTCGAGCTCTACATGATTGGCTACTTCCTCTCTTTTTATTGCTTTCATATTCATACTAAATTAATTGATCTATAATTCCTTGAGCATTTTGGCCTCCTTTGATTTATCATTTATGCTATTGTGTATCTTGCATATATGAATGTATAAAGAAATCATGGACTATTTCTTTCTTTGATGATTGAACCAACTAAATCCTCTTGGTAAGAAATGTTATAAGTGATGTCTTTATTCTTTGAAGAATTATTGGACACACACCATATATAGATGTTCTAGGCACAGGTCTCTCAGCAATCAAGAGGTTGTCTCCAGAATCGACAATAGTTAGATTGATATTATGGAATTTCCCTAAGAAATTTATAGTTCCTCCATCTGCAACCACCACTTCACACTCTGATGTTGGTTAGAGAAAGCAATTAAAATCCTTGGATATATTACAATGAATAAAAGTATGGGTACTACCTTAATCCATCAACATTATTACCTTTTTCTTCATGATATATCCTTCTATCTTGAGAGTTTTAGTGGTAATTCCTGCCAAAGTGTTAGAATATATGGCTAGATTTGTTTCTTCTTTTTCATCCCCTCATGTTGGTTCCCAGTGTATATCTTCTTCTTTTGATGTTTCTTGTTACTTTTCTTCCTCCTCTTCACAATCTCTATAGAATAATATCTTCTCCATGCATTTATGACCTTTCATGCATTCGTTATCACAACTATAAACAAATCATTTTTGTTCTTTTTTCCTATAGTTGTTGTGGTGTCAAACTTGTAGGTTGTAGAAGGATATGAGCAACAAAACTTCCATATTTATAGTTGTGAGTGGTAGACCTCCTTGTTCCATAAATTTTCTTTCAACTTTTCTTGCTACCCTAAATGCATTCTCCAATGACTTAATTTCCCAAAGGAGAACCTAATGTTGGATATTATCCTTTAAAGTCCCTATGAAGATATTAATCATATTTTCCTCAGTAATATTAGCTATCTTAATATGCAATCTCTGAAAATCCTCAATTTTCTCTGCCATTGAACCCTTTTGTTTGAGATTTATCTATTGGCTAAAGAAGGTGCTTCTCTTTGTATCCTCATAATGTGCTTTTAATTCCTCTGTAAAAATTGACCAAGTTACAAGTGATTTACAAGAACAAATTCATAAATACCACACAAATTGACTAGGTTATAGACATAAATTTGCAATGTGTACCTTTTGTGTGTGTTGCACATCATGTACATCAAATAATTTCTCCATATGTTGTATCCATGTTATTGGATCCTTGCCATAAAAATTCGTCATGTCAAAATTTGGAATGTGGTTATTCTTAAACCAAATGTTGAAGTCTCTAAAATCATAATTCATATTTCTTTTTGCCTCATGATTTTCGTGGATTACCTTGTCTCCATTAGGAAGTCTTTTTTGTAGCAACTTTTTCAATCCTCCCAACTTGACATTCATAGCGTCCATGTCTACTTTAAAAACTCACATGTTTTTTTTAAACCATCCTTCAAAATTTCCATTAACTATTTATTTTTACTTCTAATCCATCCTTATTTACATTCATCATCACTTATAATTCACTTTTGGTTACTTATTGTGAGAACGAAATTTGTTGCACTTGGTCTTGTATTTTTGATATATCATGTTGCATTTCTTCCTCTTCTTCATGCATCATAGTAGAGCTTTTCGGTTTCTTACTAGGAGTATAAATTTTCTTTTTTTGAGAAATATTCGAACCAAATAATGATATCTATGCTTTACTATTCCCTTTGAATCACTTCAAACTGACTTTTCAAACAAAAGCTATGTAAATTTAAAAAAAATACACACCTTTTATCCTTCTTTTTGGAGCTTGACCTTGAAATTATTGTATCTCTATAATTTCAAACTCACAAGGTATGAAAATTTGTTCTATGCTAGCCCTTTATGTATTCTTTCTAATAACACTAGTTAGACTGAGATTGGAATCTTCAAGTTTAATTTAGGCCAAATATCCCAAGATGGCCTTCTTATGGATTAGTTCAGTAGAGCAAACTTGTATAGAATGCCATGTGTCACTATTTCAACCTTTTTCCTTGAAAATGGTACCCAAGAAACAAACATTTGTTCACTTTCAACCAATTTCTACTAAATATAATTTGGATGCTCGAAATGAAAGTTATGATGATTTTCCCCGAGACATCCATTTGAGAATATGGAATTCTGGAGTATACAAAAACCCTAACTTCCTTGATTCATATCTCCTAGGACATAGTGAACCAATCTCTAAACATTTTACACAAATTTCATCAAATGTTCAGCTCCATTTGATGGAAATTTCATCTTCTGAAGCCCCATAGAAAAAATAAAATTCCAAGATGACCTATTTGAAATAGCGAAACACTAGGATCCAAAGCTCTAATACAAAATGTTATGAACCATATCACAAAATAAAAAGAAAGGATAGATCAACGACTTGAAGCTAAACCTCTTCAACTGGGGAACCTCCTTTTACATCACATAAATGAATAATTCTTAGATGATACAAGTGACAATACCTCCTTTGTATATATAGCAGTCTAAAGGATTGCAATATAATTAGGGCCTACATAACAATAATAATGTAAGGGCACAACAATAAAAATAGTGGTATTCTATGGGGGAAAAAGCTAACAATATTTGGGCTACATGGGACACAATAATAACAATATGTGGGGGGTACACTAGTATTATATGGACCTAACAGTTTCCATACGAAGAGTTTGAAAAAATACAGAAAAGGTGGTTATTGGGAAACATTCAACAAACAATGGCCTCTCGCCCTCAGAGCAGAGAGAGGGTCCAATGTCAAGTATACCTCCTTCCCCTTTGACTAATTTCATCATTTCTTGTGTTGAAATGGGAAAAATATGGGATTTTTCCTCTACTTTTGAGTCCTCCTCTCCACACCACACCTCAAGCCTTGTTCATTCTACTAATTGCATGTGTCCTCTTGTTACCTTGCACATCAAGTTGATGGTAGCCTATCTTTAATAGGGGTTGTCTAATGCTTTGTCTAATTCTTCTACTCAATAATTTTTACAAACTAGGGCCTCTCAAGCAACCAATATGGTTACCCCTTAGGGCCCTGAACATAATCCAAATGTTCGGGAGGGAAAGTGTCACGGTAGGAAATTTCATCTTGAAAAAGCGCAGGTAAAAGCTTGTATACATATGGATATTGGGAAACAAATCTCCATTGATTCGAAACTTACAACAAAAAAGTATTTGGGAGGAATTCCCTCATGATTTAATTATTCTTTAATTCCAGGTGCCTGGCCAACCCATCAAAACTAGCCCATTGGAGGTTATTCGATTTTCATCATCCTAAAATTATCATGCTCCAAGAAACTTTGGGATAAGGGAACATGTTGATGGTCCGCTGTTGCAGGTGTTGATGGATGATTTGGTCTATTTTGGGTTCGCCGATGGTGCTAGTCGGCACACTCGGGATCTCGCTTCCGCAGCTTGGGTACTTTATTATCCAACTGGTCAATTGATGGTATGAAGAGGCGTGTGCATTGGTCCTGCTTCGAATAATATGGCTGAGTATACTGCCGTTATTAATTTACTATCCGAGGCAATCTCTTATGGGATCGACTCGTTAGTAGTGTATCTTGATTCTCAATTGATAGTGTCTCAATTAAATAACATTTATCGGGTAAGGGATCCATGTTTATATCTTTAGTATTTAAAAGTGAGGTTGTTGCAAAGATCATTAGTTTATATTAATTATTTGCACATTCCATGAGGGCCCAGGCCTATCAGGGAAGGTATCAGAGGAAGTTACGCTGACCTCCTAACAAAAGTCTGCGTCGGTGCAAGCCCCCAAGCTTCGCAAGGGTGCCCTCCAGTAGTGTTGTTGAGAGTGATACAACGTCGACCTCAGGTTGCCATGGATCTCCGCGCCACCTATGTATTCCTAGGAGCAACTAAGACACCAACTCGTGCAGAAGCCAGGCAGAACAGTCTTGAGGTAAGTTCAGACAAGTAGGAGAGGGGGTATCTCTCTTCCCTGTCTTCACAGACCCACGTGCTTAACTCCCAGATCTAGAGCTTTCCTGGTCTTCCTAACACTATTGGATTTTCTCTCTTTAATCAGATTCCTATGTTTTTACGTTTAATATGGCCTTGGAGAGTTAACTCTCCACTCGCCTATTCCAAGGCCCTAAAATCCTAAAACTTGTTTGTGTATTTAACTTAAAAGACAAAGTTCTAGTTGATTTTAATTAGCGCTTGATTTTAAGGGCTGTTCTTTAAGTCAAAGGATGATGGAAGTGAAACTAGTGGTGTGCTTTTTCGACTCAAAAGAAATTTGTAAAACTTAACTATATGCATATGCACTTTGTCATTGTTTTTCGATGAAAAGTAATCTCTACAGGGTTCAGAAGGAAACTTCTAATGAAACAAACTTTTCTTTTCTTTTCTATTCATTCACACTTCACACTCAAAAGT
>APFE030838175.1:0-14396 GCA_000404065.3 Pinus taeda | reverse complement strand
GAATCTAACCCTGAAATTGGAAGAGTCCACTGCAAGAGGAAAATGTCAGAAGAAAACCCCTTGGAATTAGACTCGCAGTTCATGGATGGTTTCCCGACCATGAAAGCCATGGTGGAAGAAATGTATGGAGAATATAAGAGACGTAAAGTTGAAGATTCATCAAACTCCAGACAAGATAAAGGATAAGAAGAATTTCTCCTCCATGTCCACTCTAAAGGCAAATGGAAACAAGAAAAACTTCCCACACCTCCTAATAGCCCTAAAAATAAAAAGAAAGCATATTTGATTAAATTAGATGTTAAGTTTGATTTTCTGATATATGATGGAGATTTGAATGAAAGAAGTTGGATAATGGGATCAGATAGATCGATGTTTATTGTAGATTGTAGAGCATTGATTCAAACAAGAGTAAGATTTAGCTGGCCAGCCTATGCCTTGGGGTCACTACCTTGGTATGGTGGGAAGGAAGGACATAAGCTGACATGAAGAAACATGGTAAGATTCTTTCTATCTAGAGTGAATTTGTTTCTACAATTAAAAAGCAATTCTATCCACTAGCTTATATGCAGCAAGCCATGATGAGCTGGCAGACTCTTCGCCAATTGAAAGGGAAAAGTGTACAAGGTTACACCCAAGAATCTAGGAAAGTAGCTTTGATTCTAGGAATTTCTTTATACTCATCTGAAACTTTGTTGAAGTATATACGTGGTCTACACAGCTACATGAAGCACACTGTCCTGATGTTTAATCCCACTAGCATAGATGAGGTATCCATCTAGTCTACGCATCTAGATGCTAGAGGTAAGAATGGGAACCTATAAGTTGGGGGATCATCCAAACCCACTGCAAGCAAGAATAAGGAGAAAAGAAAACATAAATGGAAAGAGAGGAAGGCCAATACTGTACAAAAAACCAATTTTTCATGCACTCATTATAAGAAGGATGGGCATGATGATGAACACTGCTGGATCATTCATCTAGAGCTAAAACCCAATAAGTTCGAGGGCAAGAAGAAGAAGATTGTTGTAGCTATTCAAAAGGATTTGGGGTTAGACTCAGGAGATGAAACAACAATCATAGCCATAGGTATAAAAGGTAAAAATTTTGAAGCATCTGCTAGTAATTCTGTACAATCTGTTGATAATGAAGAAAATGAGAGGAAAAGGCATGAGCTTTTTCATATTCGATTTGTTTTCAAGCAACAAAAGGTTCATACTTTGCTTGATAGTGGATCACAAGTAAATTTAATTTTTGAAGCAATTGTAAAGAAGTTGGGATTACTAACCACACCTCACGAGAAGCCATATCCATTAGGTTGGTTATGTGATAAAGCACAACAACAAGTGACTAGACAATGTAAACTTAGGTTTTCTTTTGGGTTGGCATTTGTAGATGAGGTTGAGTTAGATATAGTTCATTTGGATATATGTGGAATTGTTTTAATAGGAAGTCTTTACTTGTATGATAGAAAAGCTATTTCCTATAGAGATAAGAACAAGTATCAACTTGTTAAAGATGGAATCAAATATATTATAAGAGCTCATGAACTCAAAAATAATTATACTCTCATAAACTCAGGGCAGATGAAACAAATTGTAAATTCAAGCAAACAATTTTTATTGATGGTTGTAAAGGAAAAGATAAGTGATAAAACCAATGTGTTTGAGGGATGTGATGCTAAACACCAAGCTGAGTAAGAAGAATTTGTTTCAAAATATGATATATTGTTTCAAGAACGTCAAGGTCTGCCACCCAAAAAGGAAGTAGTACATGATATTAATTTACAACAAGATGCTCCATTGCCTAACATTTGAATATACAGGTTGTCCGCTTTACAGAATGCAAAAATCAAGAAGCAGGTACAGGAGCTGCTCAAGTAGGTGTTCATCATACCTAACACATCACCATGTGGGTCTCCAATTCTTTTGGTGAGAAAGAAAGATGGCTCGTGGAGAATGTGCATTGATTACCAAGCACTGAATAAGATAACGATAAAAAATTGTTATTCCCTTCCTCGCATAGTGGCTATCATCAAGTTAGAGTAGCAGAGCAAGATGCATCGAAGACTGCTTTCAAAAGAAAGCATGGATTGTATAAGTGGTTGATTATGCCTTTTGGCTTAACTAATGCTCTTGCTACTTTCATGAGAGTAATGAATGATGTACTCAGTCCTTTTCTTGATGATTTTGTCATTGTATATTTGGATGAAATTCTTATATTCAGTAAAAGATGGGAAGAACATTTAAAGCATGTTAAGAATACTCTAGATGTTTTGAAAAGAGAAAACCTTTATGTTAAGCTCACAAAATGTGAATTTAGCCAAACATCTTTGAATTATTTGGGTCATATTGTAGGGGGTGGTGAATTGAAAATATATCCCTCTAAGGTTGCAGTCATTGTAAACTGGCCGTAGCCCAAATCTACTATAGATGTTAGAAGCTTCTTAGGAGCAACACAGTATTGGAGAAAGTATATTTATAACTTTTCCTTAATTGCAACTCCCTTACATGCTTTAATAGGATTGAACAAGGTGTTTTAGTGGGGAATCAAATAGCAGAAAGCCTTCGGAACCTTGTAAGAAAAGATTAGTACAACAACAGTACTAGCACTGCTCGATCTTCAAAGACCATTTGAGATTGAAATAGATGCCAATGACTATGCCACGGGAGCAGTGTTGATGCAGCATGGTAAACCCATATGTTATCATTTTGAGAAATTTAATTATGCAGTAGTTAACTATCCCACATATGATAAAGAATTGTATGCATTAGTACAAATTGTGAAAAAATGGAAACATTATTTAATGGGAACAGAGACAATTATACATATTGATCATCAAGCACTTCAATATTTACACTCCCAAACTAAGTTGCAACAATCAAGACATTATAGATGGATGGGTTTTCTACAACAGTTTCATTTAGTCATTAGGTATAAAAAGGGCATACACAATAAAGTTGCAGATATGTTGTCTAGACCAATCATAAATGCATCCACTATACTTAAGCATAATTCAGTATTGCATGAAAGCTACATTGAACAATGTGCTCAAGATATTGATTTTAAAGATGTATATGTAACTTTAAGTCATGGCAAACAAGTAGAAGAATTGGATTATCATGTTAAGGACCAACTCTTGTATCATATTGGGAAGCTATGCATTCCACAAACTGAAAGAGTAAAGATAATTCGAGAGGCACACACTTCTCTAATATTAGGTCACTTTGGTGTAAGTAAAACAGTTGCATAGCTGCAAAGATTTTGTTATTGGCCAAAAATGAATAAGACAATTTCTAGATATGTAAGAGGGTGTATCATGTGTGCTAAAAGCAAGCCCAGCAATTGGAAACTAGGTTTGTACACCCCACTACCAGTTCCTTCTTGTCCTTGGGAAAGTGTTTCCATGCAATTTGCTGGAGGACTACCTAAATCTCGGAAAGGTCATGACCATTTATATGTTATTGTGGATAGGTTCAACAAAATGTGTATTTTGATACCTTGTAACGAATAGATTATAGCCAAACAAATTGCCAAGTTGTTCTTCCAGTATGTATGGTTTCATTTTGGATTACTGATTCCATTATATCCGACTGAGATACCCGATTTGATGGGAAATTTTGGTCAAGTTTGTGGGAATTGATGGACACCAAGCTGAAGAAGAGCACAACTTTTCATTGGCAAATAGATTACCAAATAGAAGTGGCCAACAAGACAATGATCCTGTTGCTCAGAGGCTATTGCAGCAAGCATCCCAGGATTTGCGATCAACATTTATGTTATGTGCAACATGCTTACAACTGAGCTAAACATTCTTCTACAGAGAGATCTCCTTTTTAGACCTATTTTGGTTTCACACCAAGGTCTTCCTTGGATTTTGTCTTTGGTAAAGACATAGCAGTTGACGGACATAGTGATTTGGACAAGGCAGCCAAGTTCATTGAAGGTAGTATAGGAACAGCTCGAAAAGAGCCAAGCCATGTACAAGGCAAGGGATGACAAGGATCAGATGGAGCAGAGTTTCCAAGTCGGTGATCAATTTTGGCTGTATATCAGCAAAGACAAAATGCAAGGTGCAGGTAAGAAGCTAAAGCCAATAAGGTATGAAACTTTCAAGATACTTGAGAAAATTGGTGAGAATTCTTTTCACCTTAGTTTACCAGCTTACATGCACATCTACTCTTTTGTTAATGCAGACAACTTGAGACTGTTTGAACCTTCATTAATTGAACATCCCAAAGAGGAGAGTCAATTTCCTTCTATTGATGATCTGTTGCCTAAATATCTTAATTAGTTGTAGGAAGATACAGTTCTAGACAGGAAGGTGAGAACTACACCTAGAGGGGATGCTGAATACCTCAGGATTAGACTCAAATGTTCAAAACCAAGAAGCGTGAAATGGATAGAAATTGGGCAAGTAAGGAATCTATACAGTCACTTGATTGATGCTTGAAAATAAACTTTTGGTTGTCCAAAAGCTTTTTCAGTGGGAAGGTCGTGATCTAAATTGGATCCTAAACACTCTCTAAGTTTTCATAAACTCTTTCAAATTATGCCAAAAATATTCAAGTCTTATAAATATCAAGCTATCAGAAGGAATCCTTGTGACAGTTACAATTGTGATCAGCGTAGAGCAACAGGGACCCTCGCTCGAGTGTGCAGACTATTGGCCCATGGTAACATGCACTGGCACAAATTGGAAAGCCCAGAGGCTAATTCAGGAAACGACGGTGGATTCTAATACGTGATTAGCTCTAGTGCTAAAAGTGCTAGTCCCATATCACAGGGCATTCCCCTCAATGAAGGAAAGACCTGAAATGCCTGGACCCAAAATAGCTATGAAATGTGGAAAGGTAATTAATTTGGTTCTGTGGATTCCACAAAACATGCAATACATCGAAGGCTTTGAGGTCGTAAGCAGTTTTTACCGATTCCCACTCGATTCCAGACATTGAGTGACATGCGTCTAGCGGAAGAGAGAGAAAACCACTCACATCGGATAGGTAAATGTCACGCTACTTACTCGCCTGATATGAACGATGACCGTAGGATCTCGGGGGCCCAAATCAATGGCAGAGGCACGTCTCGATAAATGACCATGTTTGATAAGGTTATAGATCAAGATTACATGGGATTTGAAGTCTGACATGGATGATGAGTTGGCAAAAGATTTGTGTTTCACGGGTGATCTTGAAGGAAATGGAAATAATGGCCATTCAAAAACGATTCAAGGAATCTTACACACTCAGTTCATTAGGAAACAAGTGGCCACCTCCTTCTGAAGTGCTACACAGTGATGATGACACAGAACAACGGAGTTGAAATGGATAGAGGCAGGAAAACCAGAATGTTGGGAAGCAGAGACAAATTTACAGAAAGCAGACTGGCTTTCAAGCCATGAAGTGACAAAAGCAAAGAACACATAGAGACAACAAAGAGAGGATTTAATTAGATGCAAAAAGCTAAGAGCAAAGAAAAAAGAGAAGAAGTTGAGCTGACCTAGAGGTAGCTTCGAGCCAGATAGAGCTAGAGAGAGTCAGAGAGTCTGTGCACTCTAGAGAAAGCTTGAGAGGTTCAAGTGAGCTCCTTGGCATAGGCCTATCATGTATGAGTTTCATATTGGGCTCATACTACTGTGACTAGTAGAGGTTAAGTACTAGTAATGAGTATCTTTATACTCCAATCCTAGTGATTCATATCTGTTGAGTGAGACTGAAATTGAGCTCACTGTTGTGAATAAACTCTGCTTTGAAAACATAATAGAGAGGTCACCACTGAAAGCTAGACCAGGAGACATAGCCCAGGAGCATTGGGTGAACTCCTTATTAAACTTGTTGTATTACATGTTTGACTGTTATGTTTTATCTAACTACCTCAATGTCTATGTATTCTAGTAATATTATTGATCCATTGCATAAATTAACATAGGCACATCCATGCACGTGAGTCTGTAATAACTTTAATTCTTTAGTATGTGGAAATTCTAGATAACCAATGCTTGCTTGAATTCTCCTTGTCTAAATCTACAAGTCGTGCATATCCTTCAGGATACTACCCAATGTCTGCATATACTCTTGTTTGAACTGTTTCCACGGTTCCATTGTGGTATCTCATACCTTATCCCCAATCTCATCTAAGTCCCCTTTAGTGAGGATCAGTCGATCTGGATGTGACTACCTGTCTGATTTTTTATCCTTCCTTGGTCTAGATGTTGTCTCCCTTTAGCACTTTAACAGCCTGAAAGGAGTGATTTTAGCGTCACCCGTACTTCCTTCCTACTTAGATTGTTCCTACTCTTCTTTATTGGAGGCGATTTCCAAGCCACACTCCTGCCTTTTTTAGGGTCAGACCACCAGCCTATCTCTCTGCAATGGTCTAGACTAGGGGACCGCATCAAAAGACCCTTTTGATTTGAGAGTTTCTGGCTCACCCACCCAAGCTTCAAGGAAATGGTTCACACCACATGGAGATCTTTCATTCCTCCCCCTAGTTCCAAGATGTTCCAGTTCTAGTAGCACCTCAAAGATCTCAAAGCCCCCATTAAAATTTGGAACCATTCCACCTTTGGCAACATCTTCCAACAGCAAAGGCTCCTGCAACAAGAAATGGTGGAGCTACAGCTTCGCATCATCCAACAAGGCCATAATGAAGCTTCTGACCCAAAAGAGAAAAACATCCTCAATCAGTTGGAGGAAAGAAGGCAGCAAGAAGAGATTATCTGGAAACAAAAATCCCAGGTTAGATGGTTAAAAGAAGGGGAACAGAACACTAAATTTTTCCACCGTTCTACCAACCCTGGCTCACACCCACCAGAAATTTGTGGATGACACTATGATGTTTGGTCATCCCTCCGCCCAAGAAGCCTCCACCTTCAAGAGCTTGCTTGATTTGTTTGCCGAAGCTTTAGGAATGACTGTCAATGCCTCCAAGTCGCAAATCTTCTTCTTTAACACTGCCTTGCTCATTCAGCATCGCATTGCTAGAATCCTCGGTTTCTCCATTGCCAAGCTCCCTGCCAAGTACCTTGGAGCACCCTTCATTGTCTCAGCACTTAAGAACTCATCTTGGAGATCTCTCTTAGACAAACGTGAAGCTAAATTTTCCTCTTGGACTTTTCACCCCTTCAACCTCCCTAGCAGACTTATTCTGGTCAAGACTGTCCTTCAAACCATGCCCCCTTATCTCTTCTCGGTCCTAGCAACCCCGAAATGGGTCCTTAAGCAGATCAGATCTCTTTAGCGCAATTTCTTATGGGGAGCATCCAGACAGAACAAAAAATGGGCCTTGGTCAAATGGAACACGATATTCAAGCCAAAGTCAGTGGGAGGGTTGGGACTCCATGACCCTCAGCACAACAATGCTATCATGGGGGCTAAGATCTAGTGGCAATGGCTATCCTCCCCCTTTACCCCATGGGCGAGACTCTGGAATGCCAAATATGCCAACCACAGACCCCATTTGGAGCTCATTCGACTGTCTAATGTGGAAGCAGGCTCACTGATCTGGAACGTTGCCAAACAACACAGTCTGCTTATTCAGGAACATAGTTTCTAGGAGGTCTACAATGGTCGTACAACTAGGTTCTGGACAGACTCGTGGCAACAAAAACCCAAGCTCCTCTCAACCATCAATCCACATCTACAAATTGATTTTATAGCTCCTTTGGATGCCGCAGTTCACCAATTCTGGGAGGAAAACCAAGTTTAGGGGTATAGGGACTGGAAAATGGCTGCAGGCTACTTGAACAACCAGCAAGGTCAAGCTCATCCAGCACTAGAAGCAAGACTAATCAGCAGGAAAATCAGATACACAGACAAGCAGGATGTCCTTTGCTGGGGACACTCCCCCAAATGCAAGTTCACCACTCAGGAAGCCTATGCACTAATGACCCAGACTCTCGACCCTTTTGACCCCATCTAGAAATAGTTGTGGTCGCCGCAGCTTTGGTCGAAGGTCTCCTCGTTTTTATGGTTGCTCTTTCACAAGAAAATCCTCACATGGGATAACTTAATGAAGAGAGGCTTCACTGGGCCTTCCAGATGCCACAACTATAATAATCAAGAGGAGACCATTCAACATCTTATGTTGACTTCCCTTTGGCTACCTTCTTCTGGGAAAGTGTTAGCTCCAAGTGCAGAAGGGATGGTCGACAGTCTAAGGACTTAAATACCATCATACGTAATTGACCAGCGGCACCCTATCGTTGCAACATCCTCAACTCTCTCTGGAGGCACATTCCAGGCCACATCTTATGGCATATCTGGAAGGAGAGGAATAGGAGGATCTTCAAGAATCAGTTAGCCCCTCTGGAAATCCTCTGGTTAAATTACTGCAGCAATCTCCAGGAAACCTTAGTGCTACAAAATGGCAGCAGGAAGACCTCCCTTCTCTGCCCCTAGAGCAACAAGTCTGGAACAACTGGCAGTTCAAGCTCAATCTACATCTCGAGTTGATTGATCGAGAAGTCCTGAAGACAAATTCTAATGCTAAATGGGTCTCCCCCCCAGATGGTGTCATAAAGCTTAACTTTGGTGGCGCCTCCAAAGGAAACCCTGGGGAGGCAGGCTTTGGGGGAATTTTTCGCAATAAAAAAGGGGATTCTATGCTCGTTTACTATGGCTATATAGGATGGGATACCAATAACTATGCGGAACTAGAGGGTCTTTGGCAAGGTATGCAGCTAGCCCAGCTCCATAATTTTTTCCCTATCGAGACTGAGGGTGAGTCCCAAATCCTCATCAACATGATTAGTAAGATCCTCTCAAGCTCCCCACCCTCTAAAGTAGTCGACAGTTGGAGGCTCATGGCAAGATTGGATCTCATCACTGACTACTTACTAGAGCACAGAGCCATTTACCTCAAGCACACTGGAAGATCTGGCAACAAAGTGGCAGATCTTCTGGCCAAGAAAGGGGTATCGAACGTCCAGACCCTCTTTGTAGGGCCCCTCTCCAGTTTCAATGACAACAATCTCCTTCAGGAATGCACTCAACTGGTGTAGCAGGACAACTTCACACCAGATGCGGATGGATATTGAAATGATTGGGGTTACAATCCAGCAGGTGGGCGCGTGGCAAGCCCACTGGTTTGCTTGCAGTAAGCCTGTACTCAACTCCAGAACCACTAAGTTTATGGTCCGTCACCCTACGTGACATTTATGTCGGTGGGGAGGCCGAGACACCAACAAATTTAGCATGAATGCTCCATACCCTTTGTCCCCGTCCTCAGTTGCGCTCTCTGGTGTTTTGTTTTGGAGTTGTGGTGCTCTTCCAGGCTCTATGTCGAGGCAGCTCTTGCCTGTTGGTTCTTGTTGTTCGCCAGAAGCAGAGGTGCACAGCCTCCACACCACTGTCAGAAAACACTGCCCACTAGTCTGCTGCATTAGCTTCATCCTTGGTTACCATCACTCACACAGTTCATTCTGTGCTTGGTGCAACCCTTCCCTGTTTGACTTTCGCCTCCACATTCCTCTGTTGAGGTCCTCTGTCAATTTCTCCTACTCTCATGACTTTTGTGCAGCGATTCCTAAGCTGAGACATCGTATGAGATGCTGCCAGGGTGGCTCCAGGCCTAGTCGCTCCCCTCCCCCTTCCTCTCACTTGTTCTTCACTCGCAATCTTAGTGATAATGCTCCCCGTCGCCTTCATGTAAGTGGTCAATTTCAATGCCTTCCTCCCTCCCCGAGCACTGTCATCGCTGCCTCCCACCACTACCTCAAACCTTGACCTATGATCGTTGCCTCTCCCCTACACTCTACGCCTCCCATCAGCTCGCAGGCCTCTCCTCCAGCTCCACCTATCTCTCTGCCCGTAGATGAAAATCATCCTCGCGTGGTAGGTGAATGCAGCTGAGGGCCTCTCCAGGCCACTGGGACGAATGCAGGTGAGCGTGATGTGATGGATTTCACTCTTCCAGATCCTGCTCCTGATGACAAAGAAGGATGGGGATGCAGATTTGATGAGGAATCGCCCTTGGGTGACTATGGAATCTAAGCGATTCTACTTTTCCTCGCCTCCATGTTTAGTATTTTACGCTTTTTGTTGGTTTGTATCCTTCGTATATTAGCTTGCCCAAACTGATCTTGGTAGATAATTCAGTCTCAAAACTATGTATGAGTGAGTTTCCCCTGGCGGGCGGCTCGGTTTTTGGTTCACTGTTGTTAAGACAAGGCTGGTTTCCTCTTGCGAGGCAGCTCTTAAATGCCTCTCGAGCTGGTTTCCCCTTCCAGGGGGCTCATTTTCTGCTATGTTGCTGACTTTATGGCAGCACTCTGATGCCTAGAACTCTCTGTACCATATGTTTTATTAATAGATTTAAGTTTACTTAGAAAAAAATATGTGACTAGCTAATAAGTAATGCAACTAAAAATGACTAACATGAATGAATCTAATAACAAAAATACAACTACCTAACAAGTACTACAATAAATGAATCAATTTTTTATTTTAGTCATATTAATTGTGTCAAGCAATCTAAGCTTACAAGTGATAGGGGATTGAAAGGCTACTAAAGATCAGTTGAAAGGTTATACCTCATTAAACACTTCTTCATCCTCACATGGTGCATAGGTGAGCCAACTTTGCATTATATATCTCTAATAATTTGTAATTTCAAAAATATAATTTTTAATAATAAAAATTATTTTATGTATTTTTTTAAAATCTATTTATTGAATGTAATTAGATCTAGTTCCAATTTGAAATTAATTTGAAGAACGATTTTAATTTTTAAGACTATAATATCAAATAAAAACTACTTTAATTTCATATTAACTACCCTAGATCCATCTTAACCCCAGATTTATAAAGAGCAAAGAGGGATACAATCTCTTGAGTTGCAATTTTTTTTTTCCTAGTGCAAAACTTGAGAAACGTTTGCACTGCGAGAGATTGGATCCCTCTCGGCCCTCGATAGTTATAGGGTTAATATGAATCTAGGTTGGCTATATAATACTATATAATATCTATATTTGTATTTGTGTCTCTTTGTTATTCACTTTCTCTATCTCACCCCAAAAACATCCACACCCTTTCTCTCCCTCTCGTCCCTTTCTCTCCCTCTATATATATATTCTTATCACTATTCCCTCCCACTCTCCTCTCTCCCTCACATTCGCTCCTTGGATCCCTTACCACTCCCTCTCTCTTTCCACTTTTCTCCCTCTATGTTTTCTTGTTCCCTCCCTCTAATATGCCCCCTCCAATTCCATCTCTCTCTCCACATCTCTATCTTCCTTCCTCTCTATCCCTTATATGAGAAATGTATAAATTTCATCTAGAGTTGAGGGTTTAATGATTATGGTAATGAAGATCTTGATTGTGGCCATCAATTCATCAAAAGACAATGCATAGGTAAGCATTTTGCATGTCTTTATTGTAAAAATGGCTTAATGATTATGATAATGCAGATCTTGATTGCGTCTAACAATTCGTCAAAAGACAATGGACAAGTAAGCATTTTCCATGCCCTTATTGTATAGATCAGTTCTCTCCTCCTTAACTTTTCTAGGGTCAGAATGTATGGAATTTGTTTTTTTTGACCTTTTATAGTGGTTGATTATTTCTGTAATGGAATCTACTATGCCAAACTTCAAAGGGCTGGAGTAATGCAAGCAAATTTTCCAGTAGGATGAAAATGCTAGACCTTCCTCAAACTTTGTTACATGAAATTAAAATTTCTTGTAATCATGATCTCATGTAAATTTCGTCCTTATATTATGATCTCAATGGCTATAGTTTTAAATCGTGTTGCTATATTTTAAGTGGAATATACTTATATCCATTAAACCTTACAACTCTCTAAAGCTTAGGTCAATCTTAGCTAACAAGAAGGAACCTACATAACTTTTGAAATTTAGACTCAATGATTAAAAGCAATTATTAAAAATGGAAGAACCCAAATTGTTTGATAACTTCTACCCAACCATCAATTTCCAAGACCTTTTCTATTACTCTCAACCTAAACAAAGAGAGTAGAAGAGTAAGAGGAGTCTAGATGAGGTGGACCCTGACTTGCTTGATAATTTTCAAAATTTGGGCGTGCCCTTGACTAGAAGAATGATTGACCAACATTGTTGTAGATGTTGTTTATGACAATGTTTTCATTGCTACCATGTACAAGTAGATTCTATAGGCAGCTGGAGTTATATTTTGTTCATTATAGAAGTTGATTCAGGGGTATCTTGATTTAGTTAGGAAGTAGCTTGGTAGGGTTGTTCCTCTTGCTGATAACGATTATTTTGCATTTTATTTTTTACTAGTGATAACTCCTTCTATTAAATCTCCAAACACACTTTGTCACACATGGAAATATCCACTTAGTTCAGGATGAAAGAGATGGAGATCAGGAAGATTGAGAGGACTCTTATTTTTGTATATGAGAAGAGTTTTGTGAGGTTAGAGGAGTTCTGTGACATATATTGAAGGGTGCATTGGACCATTTTATGACACCAATCATCTCCATGCCACAATAATGCATCTCTATTTCATCGAGGGAGGAACGATAAATTATTCCACTATAAAGAATTTGTATGTCACGGACAAGGAATGAAGACGTGTGATTTATAATTTTATTTCAAAAAGAGGTTTGTGCGATGGAGACAAATCAAGGATTTCATGGATGTAATTAGAGACTAGTTCAAAAATCACCTCAAAATAATCAAGCATTGTTTTGAAAGGTGATGATGCAATTGGAGAGTTCTAGTTTGTTGCCTTGAAAAATAAATATCAATAGGGGGGACAAAGATGATGTTAGGTCCCTATAATACTTGTGATTACCCCATTACTATTGTCATTGTAGCCCTTATTGTTATTGTTGTGCCCCTATTGTCCCCATATTGTTATTATTGTGCCCCATAGAAGCCCACTATTATTATTATTCTGTCGTTATATTATTATTGTTATGTCGGCTTTGATTATATTATGACCCCTTAGACTCCTATATATAGAAAGAAAGTTTTTTCATTTGTATCATCCAAGAATTGTTCGTTTGTGTAATGTAAAGGAGGTTTACCCCTCGAAGAGGCTATTTTATAAGGCATTGATATTTCTTTTCTATCTTTTTGAGAGCTGGTTTCATAAAATTTGGTATCAGAGCTTTGGGTTTTAGGGTTTCGTTGTTCCAAATAGGTCATCATGGAAGTTTTCTATAACTCTTTTTCTATGATGTCTTAGAAGATAACAAAAAACCCATTTGAGTTGAAATCATTATGAACCTTGGGTCGAAAATACAAATCTTGTGTCCCTACATTTATGGAGATATGATATGAGGAAGTCAGGGTTTTGCAGACTACCGAATTACACTCCAAACAAGTGACCTTGGGAAAACTGCAATAACTTTCTCTTTGAGCATCAAAACGAAATTTCATAAGAAGTTACAGAAATATGATAGTCTGTAGTTTTCTTTTGTATCTTTTTCAGATCTGAAGGTCGAAACAGAGACACGTGACAAGTGGTACAAGTTCACTCTATAGAAATGTTATATAATCAGGTCATGATGGCATATTGGGCATATCTATTTCTTGGAGAATCCAATTTTTATCAAACTGGTGGCATTGGAAAGAGGAATCAAATGGTTACCACAAGAGGAAATTTTAGACCTTGGAGATCTGCAATTACAAAGATACAACAGATTCAATATCGAGTTTCTACAAAGAGAAAAAAGGTGTATAGTCATTTTAAATATTTGCATAAGTTTTGGTTGAAAAATTAGTTTGAAGTTCAAATGGCATAGTGAAATATAATTAGCATTAATTGATGCCATGAAGAAAGAAAATGGAAACACCTGGTAAGAAACATGAAATCTCTCAGATGGTTCATGAAGAAAAGGAAGAAATGCAACATGATATATCAAAATTACGAGACCAAGTGCAACAAATTTCACTCTCATAGAAGGTAACAAAAGCTAAGATGGATGGTTTAAGAAAGGTGTTGAAACTAAGATGAATGGGATGGAAGCTAAGATGAATGTCGTGGAAGCTAAGATGGATGGTTTATAAGTAAAAATTAACGATTTGAAGAAAGACATGGAAGGTTTGAAATGAGGTGTGGCAAAGTTGCTACAAGAAATGCTTCCTAATAGCAAAAAGGTAGTAGAGGAAACTCGTGATGAGAAAAAAAGAAATGTTAGTCCCAATTTCATAGACTATAATGTTGGCTTGAAGACCCACCATGTTCCAAGGTAAATATGAGGAAGTTTTATGACAAGGATCCCATAACCTGGATACCATAAATGGAGAAATATTTTAATCTCCATAATATGCAAAACACACAAAAGGTATGCATTGAAACTTTATATTTGGAACCAAATCTGTTGTATGGTATCGACGACTTTGCTCTCGTAAGAAAATTTTTAGTTGGCCAATTTTTACAGAAGAAATGATAGCACATTATGAGGATACA
>APFE030838170.1:0-16672 GCA_000404065.3 Pinus taeda | reverse complement strand
CAGCATCGCTCAGAGCGCCAATTTCAAGAAGGGGATCAGGTCTTTTTACGGATCCAACCATATAAGCAAACATCACTCAAAGACAAGGGGTGTCAGAAACTCTCTCCCAAATTCTACGGACCATATCAAGTGCTTCAGCGCATTGGCGAAGTGGCCTACAAGTTGGCTTTTCCACCTACTACAAAAATCCATCCAGTCTTTTAGGTCTCATGCCTCAAGAAAGTGATTGGGAACAATTGCAGAATTCAAACTAGTCTACCGGAATTGGACGAAGAAGGGTCCATCTGGCTTCAACCAGAACATGTCCTCGACACACGAGTCAAGCAACTGCGTGGCCACATGATTAAGGAAGTCCTAGTCAAATGGAAATACACCTCTCCAGAAGATGCAACTTGGAAGCCAACCAATATTTTGCGACTGTTTCCACAGCTTCAGCCTTGAGGACAAGGCTAGTATTAAGGGGGTGGGCATGTTAGGGTCCCACCCTAACCCCCTTATCTATGTAATGGGACCACATCATTGTCAAGAGTCAATAAAGCCCATATTAATAATTGTAAGTGGTTAATCCGCAATTAATAAAGGAACCACAGTTAGTTGCAAATGGGCCGTAGTATTAGATAGATGGTATTAGTAATACACGTATTGGCCTGTGTATTGCACGTAGGAGTCATATATAAAGGATAGAAACTCCCTGCGAGGAGCATCGTGTCTTATTTTGTAATTGAGCTCTGCTCTATTGGAGGTTGCCCCCTCAAAGAGGCAAGTGAACATTACTCTCTGAATAATAAATCATTGCTATTCTGTGTTCTGGGTATCTTTTCTTCGCATATTCTGTATTCCGGGTCTCTTTTCTTCGCATATTCTGTATTTGGGTATCGTTTGCAGGTTAAGAGCATAACAACTTCATTGGGTACTAAACAAGCTTGTTGGCAGCGAAGCGATGCTCTGTAAAAAAAAAAAAAATAATAAAAAAAAAATAAAAAAAAAAAATAAAAAAAAATAAAAATAAAAAATGGTACTAGTTTATGTTTAGTAATCAAATAAAAATCCTAGATTCTTATTTAAATAAATAGATTAAAATATCGATTATAAATGAACGGCAGCAAAGGATTCGACAACGAAAAATCTGCATAGGAACCCAGAGAGTGAGGAGAGGAAAAGAGGTGGTGAGCTGTTACAGAGAGAGGTTGCGTCGATATCCTGCTGAGGTTGCCATGGAAACCAGAAAGAGAGCAAGGATTGCAGAAGAAATGGAAGCCGAACTAGGCAGAGAAAGGGACAGAAAAGGCAAGGCGGTTGCAAAAGAAGAGACAATTGAGGAGATATATGAGATTTATGATGAGTCTGAGGAGGAAGAGGGCCGATAAGATAATAGAAGGCGAGATAAGGAGCGAAGCCAAACTAAAGAAGGATGGGAGCACCAGCAAACCAGTGACGAACAGCTAGGACAACGGGGACGAAGGGTAAGGCAGAGTGGCAGAAAGAGGGGAGGCAGACATGTGGGAAGTGGGATGGAACCGAGCAGCACGAGAGGCGGAGGAATGAGCAGATACCGAGGAGTAAGGGGAGGACGTCGAGGGCAGATGGGGAGACCCAGAAAAAAGACAAGCCGATCGATGGATAGGAAAATCCAGCAAGCTGAGAAGGCGTATAGCCAGAGTATGAGCCCCAGAATTAGAAGAATTATCCAGAATATGGAGGAGGAAGCCATTCAAGCTCAGTCGGACTCTGAGATGTAATATTGGGAGCTCCTTATCCATGACCCTGGTAACACTAGGGGCAGAATGTCATTATTTAAATAGTCCCTTCATATATACTGGGTAATGAAAAGATTATTGGCCAAAGCTCTGGAGCAAGCAGCAACAGAGATGGCAGAACTTGCGCAGGGAGTGCCAAACCTGAAGAGGGAGCTCTGAATTATACAGATCACCTTGGAGATGCAGGAGAAGAAGCTGGATGAGATCCAACAGTTGATAAAGGAAGGCCAGCAGAACGCAAACAAGGAGACTACCCAGCGTCCAGGGGCAGAAGCTGAGTAATTTTAGATATGCTTTAATTTTGATGAAAATGCATAGTATAGATAAGTTCGGTGTGTCTCAAGTATTAGATGTAGAAAACTGTTATATGCAAGTAGAATTAGAAATCCGAAAGACTGTATAGTGTATTTAGCTTGGATAAACAAACTATGGATCTTTTATTTTTGGGCGGCTGTTAAGAACTTCAGGTGGCTTAAATACTCGGTTTCCCCAAGAGGGCGAGTGGAAGGCAACCTCATTTTGATGTATTTTGTTGAATTGAAGTAATAGAAAAAAGAGAGCAACACCTTAGCATACAAAAAAAAAAAGATTAAAATATCCACTCCATTTTGGAAAAAGGTAAGATGAAGAGGTATGAGTGAAAATTTTTCTTTCTTATTATTCTAATGATCATAAAAATTCTGTCATGATTTTTCATTAAGTTATAAGTTTTTCTCCTCATAAAATCTTATATTTTGCTTTCTTCATTAATATATAAATAGAGATAATTGTTTTGCCCAGTATGTTGCTAATTATTGTGGCAAACAACAATTCCCATTTTATATTAAAATCATAATAAAAAATGGAGACTCTTTAAATTTTTAGACTAGAATTTGCTTTAATATTTCATTAAAAATTCAAAGAAAACCCTTTAATTGTATATTTTATTTTAATGTTAAGCCTAGGGTTTAAGTTCATGTATTATTTGATAAAAAATATTTAATAAGAGTTGGGCTTATTCTTGTTATTAAAACCTTTGTTTTATAATCCTCGTGCACTCTAATTCAACGCTTAATACATTTCCTGGCAAGTCTTCCCCAAAGCCTTCATAACGTATGCATTATCTTATGCTCAAGGATAAACTTTTGGGTTACCCCTGCTCTTATGTGGTTATTTTTCGCCATATGATTTGGCCTACAACTCTTTTATTCACCCTTTGCATCATCTTCTTTCTACTTCCTCTCGTTCTCTCTTTCCTTGGAGGTTACCAATGTTCGCTTATTTGAAAGAGTCGGGAGAGCTCAGCATCGACATAGCTCATCGTTATTACTCTTTCTTGTAGGTCCCACATATGCTCATATCTTGTTAATATATTGGGCCTCCAGTCCTTCGTCATCCATGTATTTGCGCTCAAGGTCATCCTACCTCTTTTAATGCACAAACGTTTTATATCTGAGATCCTCCATCTAGGGTGACTTAGCTCATCCATATGGTGTCGATGTATTTTGGCTCTTCTTTTCATTAAAACACACATTCTCCCTTGCCAATATCACCCTGATATCTAATCATCTTAGAAATCTTTTAAAACACATGACCTTTATTCATTCTAGGATTCCTCTTCTAGGATGACTTATCTCATCCACATATCATTGATGTATGTTCATGCCTCTTTTAACTGGAACACATTTGTTTCCCCTCCACATCACCCCACTATCTATTTGTCATGATGTTCCCTTAATCATAATTCCTTTGTCCCTTCTGGGCTCTAGCTTGCAGGATGATGTAAGCAGCCATGACATCCGCCAACTCATAATCCTATCAAATATCATTGTGCCACCTATCATCTTTGAATATTTGTTATTATGACGTAATGACTTTAAAAACAAACTCATATTTAGCTTTGTGTACTTACCACCTTTTATGACATTCATTCTCACATGAAAAATGTCATGTTATATAGTTGCTTCCAAGTTATATTAATTTACAAGTCTTAACACTGATAACTCAGTAAAAGCCTAGTAACCTTATTTTTTTCTTTGTTAATAGTAGAACACTTGTAGAATTCATGTTCCAACTACTGAAATGGTGAAGACGAAGAAGAAAATGTCCACACGGCAACTAACTGGGTCATTCCAGGAAGTAAATGATAAGAATTTGTTAGGATCCTTTCCTTTTTCTAATATTATATTCTCGAGGGATTACGATGTTTCATCCTAGAATGTTATGTATGATATAATTAAAAAACAACTACCAATAGAGGACTTTGAAACACCGATAGTGGCCATCGGAGAGAAAGTTGGAAATAAAACTTCTAAAGCAACGAATAGAGATGCTGCCAAATCTCGCTTGCACAAAATTGTTGTGCGTCCCAAACTTCTGTTGTATACAAATATCATTCGCTAGGCGGTGGAGAATGTAGATATTTCAGACAAGTAATTTGTCACCTTATAGGGAACTATCATTGGTTCCTTCAAGCCACAACATATACAATGTATGTATAATTTTCCTTAGCCACATCTGGTATATAATTCTAAATTCCTTGATAGCTTCATGAAAGAAGAGTGTAGTGGTAAGGATAAAGAGCTTCCTAGTTCAATTAGGGAATGGAGAAGTGACCTAAACAAGAATAAGAAGTATTCATCAGGCCTCTATACCATTTAATCCTTATTTCCTCCTTTTTGTTATGTCATAGCTATGTTATGTAGATAGTTTTCTTACCAAAACATGTCATAGTTCCCTAAGCAATTGGTCCCTCTCATCTGCATGGTTGCTGATGGGTTTATTTTTAATCGGGCTCAAATTTTGTCTAATAATATAGCCAAACACATTCTTCATTTATGCTCCAAACAAATAGTCACTCGTAACCCTCTTTTAACATGTTTTCTTATGTCGTGGATGCCATCTATTTCTCTTTAGGATTTCCGGCTATTGGTTGGAAACGGAAACTTGCTGAACCTCTCCCGATCCACATTTGCCATAACATACTATGGGAGGAAATTCCATTTTTACTGCATTTGTCACCTTATCATGATTCCCATTTACCAAACCAATTTCAGCTCTAAACTGCCTAGAATGTCTACAGTTTCTATGGATTGTCTTTCAAGAATTGGGAACTGGTTCATGGAATAATATTTTACATATATTAGGGTTTGGATAAGTAATGGTAAACCCCATTCTTTTCCCATTTACATCCCAGAAAAGATTTTATGCAGAGAATTCACCCATCAAACAATGAGAATACGTATAACCCTTGAATTGAAGAAATATTCTAAGAAGATCTTGCCCCAATTCCCCTTACATATTGGTTTTCTTACCCTTCAAAATTATACTCATGTCGAAAAAGAAATATAGGCTTTATATGCATTGAAGCTAGCTACTATTCTTGCAAAGCCACATGATCCTTCCAAGGTGGCTGAGAATTTAGCTACAGAAGCAAATATCAAGAGGTATGTTCATGAACTCAATCATTATGATTAATTGTTTCATGAAGCTCCTTATTATTTATTTGTTTGTAAAAAAGGCAAGAAGATGTCTCCAAACAACTATCAACATTTCATAATTTTCAGGGATACCAAAAAGTCCACCCTACCTTTACGCTTTCTTAAGTTGTTAGAAGACGATGCTATATCAAAAAAATATACTACTAAGTTCATTTTCATAATAAATCACTCCTCAAACTTCCACCCATGTCAAAGTTTCTTCAATGGATTCCTAAGAGCATACTAATTCAAAAAATCCATTAGCTAATGATATTGTAAAAGCTTGGTAAACATTCATGGAAATTACTTCAGTGTTGGTAAAACCAAAGAAATAAATAACATTGTTTGAAACAAATGATCCTGCCATTATTGGACAACAATTAATGACGGTCTCTCTTAATTCCTCAAAGACTCCTCTTACACAATCAGGTGTCATTTCTAAAATACCTATTAGCTCTCAGCCTAGTGTGGAGACAATTCCAACATTTCTAACTACTGCAACTCAATTGAACATTGAGGAAATCCCACCAACATAAGTATTTTATAGTCCTTAGTATAAGGCCAATTTGAAAAAGAGTGGGAATAAAAGGAAAGTCACTGATACACAAGTCCTAGCAACAAGCATTTCTTCAATGATGTGTTGAGAAATCAATACTTATGGGAATTAGGGTTTGATTCCTCTTTCTTGATAATTACTTGTGAGCTATGTTGGGCTCTCTTACTTCTTAATTCATTTATCTTTCATTAATAAATTACCAAATTATATGTATTTCAAGATCACAAGAATAAGAGACACAATATTTAGGTGCTCAGCTAGGGAAAAACCCCTATAATGGGAAAACCTAGTAAAAAACTCTTCCTTCAATAGATTCAATTCAAGATGATACATTTCTAGACTTCTTAGACCTAGAAAAATGACTCCTCCAACCACCAAATCAGCCCTTCCCTTCACTAGATGATCCCTAACAATATCTCCAAGTGACAACTTCCGAGTAGTAGCTTCAGTCCATAATTTTGGTCCCCCAACAACAAAACTTTGACCCCCGGCAATAGAAATTTGGATCTGTAGTTGACATAGAATTTTGGCCCCAATAACTTCCCATAAACTTCACACATGTGAGAGTTAGATAACCTGGAAAATCGACTTTAGGTCTTCCCAGTAAATTTTGTCCTTCTCGAGCAACTTTGCTCTTTTTTTTCTTCTCTTCCTTGAAGATCGAACTTGTTGAGTGAATGTGGAAATAGGTCAAATTGTCTCTCCTTATATAGCCTTTATGCTGGGTTGAATTTCCCTAATGTAGGTTGACTTCATGGGGATAGGGCTGACTTGGTGTGGAGGTAACAAATAACCTTTTTGACTCAAAAATAATTATTTTTACATGATACAAAATCCCAACAAGGGTCTAATAAAAATGACAATGACTCTAATGACTCAAGAAAAAACCTAAAAGCCTTAAATGGAGGCTTTGACCTAGAAAACATTGACCCAAGCATGAAACCCATGCTTTAATAAGTCATTTTCTTTAATAATAAATTTCTTTTGACAAGTACAATTATGAAGACCGAAACTAGTTACATTCTTCAACACTCCCTCTTAACTAGGGAGGTATTCATAATTACATATATAAGGATACATGGAAGATTTAAAAATGAAATGAACTACACAGAGTTCTAACACACTTAGTGTTGCAGAATAGATACCTGACTAAGGTATACTATCCAGGTGTGAATAAGGGGACTCAATATTTATCCATCCTAGGTACCATCAAGATTTTAAGCTCTACCACCAACCTAGGGATCTAGGTACGTATCCAAGGTCATAGCTCCATGACCAATGCCACCCTCCCTCTTCGGGATCTAGAAATCAACACATAGGCCAGCCATATTTACTCCCAAGAATTTTTCCATTAGATGCTTCATCTCTCCCTATTAACTAATCTATAATATTAACAAACCGAAGCATGCTTCTAAAATATTCAAACTTCTTATTCATAAGAGATTTTGTTAGCACAGTAGCTACCTATTTATCTGTCGGAATATATTGTAGCTTCATGACCCCATCTTGTACCAAACTCCTAATGTAGTGGTACTTGTTATTGATATGATTCCTTTTTGCATGGAATACAGGGTCTTCATACATCTTGATGCTACTTTAATTATGAAAATTTATCATTGTAGGATCCAAAGGATTTCCAAACAAATCTGACAAGAGTTTTCTTAACCAAACTACTTCCTTTCCTACTTCACATGCAATAACATATTTTGCTTCAACACTACTTAACACAACAAGATCTTGTTTTCTAGTCATCCATGAAATCATTGCATATCCCATACTGGAACATCCATAGGTATTGCTTCTTCCATTAGTCTCCATGCCACCCTAATGAAAATTAGTAAAACTTGTTAACTTAACTTCCTTTCCATCAACTTTAGGAAGTGATGTATAGTGCCACATATGTATCTCATAATATGCTTGGAAACTATCCAATGGTCATGACGAGGCTCCAACTAAAATTGAATAAGAACATTTACAACAAAACATATATTAGTTCTCGTATTTACCAAGTACATTAGAGAACCCACCAACTTACGATAGCTTGTAGAATTGACGAGATTGGAGTCGAAGCTTCTCAACTTATTGAGATTAATGATCATGGGAGTAGTCATAGGCTTGGAATCCATCAGACCAAATTTATGCAATGTCTTGATTATATATTTACTTTGACCCAGATATATCTCACCTGGTTTCTTCTAGACTTCCAAAACTAAGTAATAGTGCATGAGTCTGTTGACGGTGTTGGACCTGCCAACATGTTAAGGGGATCTCCCTAGTAATAAGTCCCAATTAAACCTTAGGCCATTTGGTTGTAGGAGTCCTAGCAGTGGGTCGTAAGGTAATGCCTTGACCATGGTGTTGCACAGAGGCAAGTAGAATAACTCTATCAGCAGCAAGGGCGTGACTGATGCAGTGAGTCAAGGAAGGTGTATGAGAGGTTCCAACACTTCGAAAGGGGAAGGAGGTGAAGGTGAGTTCCAGGTTGAAAGTGATTAGTCCCAACACGGCTAGTAACACACATCACAAAGGACATGCGCAACTTCTGATGGAGTAGTCCACTAAGATGCAGCAGTCACATCATACAAGGTAAGATAACACGTACAACACTCACGGATCAGTTCGAGATGAGTGTGACGATTGTTACAGCAAGGTTCAAGTGAAAGGTCTATCTAATGTCCGACAGAGAAGTTGACACAGACAGTGATAGGATTAACAACGTATGATACACATTAACAACAAGATTCATATAATTGTATGTGAATCAGTTCATACACAAGTATGTAATTTAAACAATACATATCATTAAAGCAACCAGAGTAGTACAACTACAATACAAACATATGCATAAAATGTGTTGGATCTTATTATACAAATAAGTGTAAGTCATAATCATACAGTACATCCATGTAAACCTACTAGCCCCAATAGTGGACCGTTACAGCCACATCTGCTTGCTCCTCCAAAGAGATGTACTAGCTTTGTGCAATGGAGAAGCCAAGGCACATTACAATAATGTCCAAGCCTTCTTCAAAATAGTCTTGGTAGAAGCTTGGCTGAACAAAAGCCCATCCAATGAGTTATGAGGGACTATTTATAGAAAAGGGTGGGGTGACCCTTGACATTCCCCTTTGTGACCATTCAACTACCCTCATGACTCTTCACCTACTCTATGACTGTTACATCCACTCTTGACACTTGACTTACACTTGACATGACTCAACATTATAATGCACATGTACCCATGTGAACAATGGCTTGGATAAGCTAAACTAGACATCATTCAGACTTAGACAACCATAGAAATCCAATTGCTCGACATCTTCATGCTGATCAATAGTGACATATTGATGCCAAGAATGGTAGTCCTTGAGAGTGTCTGTGTGTTTCGTTGTGACATCTATCTAAAACTTGAACCTTGCCTCCATAGCATCTGGGCACACTGCTCGAGCTCCTCTGTCCAACCCGTCTGTGAGCATGTGCATCATTGTCTTTAGTGTGGCCGGACCAGCAACGTACTTGCGCAGGATGTCTACACTGATAGGCAAGTTTGGGCTGGTGGCAGTGCGCATCAACTCATCAAAGTACAATTCAAGCTCCTGTCGAACCAACTTCTTGGTCTTTTCCTGGGTGAGGGTCCCAAGTGATGGGATCACATGAGTGTGCATTATAACCTCCATGCTTTTGAATAATCATGTATGGGAAGCCTGTATTCTAGTGATGAGTTGCGGTAGGTCTTCATAGTTCCGGATTTGACTCCGGATACATGCTTGTATCTCGACTGCATTGGCCTTCATCATCTTTGGCAAGTGAAGGGGGGATCCCTTGTACTTCATCGTCCATGCTTGCATGTTATCAAAAACAGTATGTATTTTCTTCAAGATGCATACTCTTCTTGCACAACGTTGTTTCCATCCGTGGAGATGAATGATTGCTTGATGCACGATACCAAACTTGGAGTACAATGCTTGCATAATTGTCCAAGGACAATACTTCATCTAGTATTGCCTTCTTCAGTTCAACTCGGGAGGAAATTGTCACCAAGTCTCCTCCCTGCTTGGCCAAATGTAGTTCCTTCGCCATTCGCTCATTCTCAACTATGAGAAAACAAACACTTGAGCTAGTGGCTTCGGCATACACTATAGTTGCATCGGCCAACGTAGCTAGATGCTTGTGTAAATCAATCATGATCACTTACTCTTCAAATTGTGTAGGGGATGTTTTGTCGTCCAGAGTTGGTACTCTCTAAGGCTGCACAACTCTGTGATGAGATTCATCAAAGGAGATGTTGTGAAACTCTGCTTCCGATTGACCACCAAGGATCTCAATGCCTCCTTGGTCATTCAAGACTTGCTCATCAATGGGATGCAATGAAGTAGGTGAGTCGACCTCTTTGTGGTGAGGCATGAGGTTGGTATCCTATTCCAACTCCTACTGCTCCATGTTTACATCCAACTATTCAAGCACCTATTCTATCTCATGAGAAATGTCTTGCCCCTGCAATGGTTTGCCCTGTTCGCCTGATGCAAGTTGTTTAGATGAATCAACTACTTGTACGAGCACTGCTTCATCTATCTGCACGTGATGGGCCCTCTGTTGAATTTTTTGTTGTTGCACTTCCTGCCTTTATTGGCACAACTCTTGTTCTTTCCAGAGTTTCTCCTTGAGCTCATGCAACTCCTTCTCTGCTTCTTCCATTCTCTTCTTATCCCTCTACCTTCGCACAATTCTCTTGTCTAGCTACTGCCTCTTTGCTTGAATAGCCATAACGGCTTTTTCTACAAGTGGATCTGCTCGAAAATTGCATCTTTGCTCCTCCTCCATGCGGTCGACAATCTTCCTCTTCCCTTTGTCGCGCACAGGTATTCTTGGCTCTGTTTCCTCTGCTACTGCTACTACTACTGTTGGTGCTCTCCATGGTGCTTCTTCATGATGCTTTGATAACCACTCTATGGTGAAGCTAACCTGTTCATTGGGTCTAGAGGAGTTGTAGTAGTATCTCCATGTGTCCTCCTCGGCCTAATGACATGCCCCATGGAGCCCAGTTGAACTGAACTCTCGTGCAGTGATCCTTCACAATGCAATGGGGGTCATACAGGTTGAAGCTTTGGAGGTCGAAAGGACACTTCCTCATCTACTCTTCTTCGACATCCACTTGCTTGATACTCCGGATCTAAAATAACCCAATCCGTAATGGGAGAGTAGGCCAAGGTGTCTTCTTCTTCCACTGCAGTCTAGCTGTCAGTCCTGCCGAGATGTGGTATGCTACTTCTTGCATGACAAGCACGTCCAAGGAAAAATTTGGTAGAACATGTGGAGGCTTCTCCACACTGAACACTCGAATGAATGTGCAGGACGGTGAGGCATACCAATCTACAATGCCTAACAATGACTTCATTTCTTCTTTTGACATGTAGGGTGGATCCTGTTCGAATATCAACCTTTACATTGGAGTGACAAAATGGTTAGACAATCATATGATTACTCCTCTAAAGCTGCACTCGGACAATAACTTGAAATACATGTTCACAATGGTCTCCGCCGGTGACCATGCCCACTCTAAGCCTGGGAACTCATGTCGGGCACATACTGCATCTAGAATGTAGGCAGACATATAAATCTCTGCATGCATGCCTTTGGGTTATTGTTGAGCCTTCGTGACTTTCTCCTTTAGCTGATGAACTAGTATGTCGAACCAGTTGCATGGTCTTCCTTCTCTAGCCAGTTGGTCTAGCGTGACCACCCAACTCTAAGGGAAGGTTTCAGTGCTTTCTTGGCCACTCAGTCAACATGAGAATATGACCAAGTATTGGTATGCCTTCCTCAATATCTTCATCTTATAAATCTAATTGGGTGTCACCCTAAAACGAGATGGCTCCTTTACCCAATCCTTCGGGATGTCTCTTGAGTGGCCTCTATTGGTGGGCAAGATGAACAGGGGAGTCATGATAGTCATGGGCTTGGTCATCTAATACATCTCATCGTAATCTTGTGCCTAGAAGGTTGCAAGCTTTTTCCTGCTGACACTACTCAAGGTCGTCGTCTTAGGGTTAGTGTGAGAGACAATCCAGTGAATCATGTCCGCACATGGGAACGTGAGGTATCTGCATGTAATCCGGTACAAGCTGGACTTATGAATGTTCACGTACACCTGACAGTCTTCAAGGTCTTCCCCAAAAGTACCTGCTAATGTTTCACTCACCTCTTGCCACTTCATTTTGATGTCCTTGTCTAGATACAACTTTGTATCTTCATAGATCGGCAAACCAGAGGACACCTGCTCAATTGCTACTCCAGGTGCCATACCATCAGTGTGCTGAGATACTATTCTCTTGGAAGCCATTGAGACAGATGAAAACCTGAAAGATCTGGAAACGAGAAGCATGCATGGCAATAAATATGTCAGTGAAAATAAAGCAAATCTAGGGAAGGAAACAACACATACCTGGGAAACCAATGAGCAAGATTGTGCAAATTTCATTAGAAGGCTAGGTGACTGGCTGCTAGAACTGTGCAAAAGGTAGTTTGGGTTGTATGGGAGGATGGAATCGCTACTGAATCTGTGCAATCCATTTGAGTGGCTGTCTGTTGGGATTGCGTAATGCGCAATCCCAGCTGGGAAGGACGGCTGGTCCAGGGGAAGATTTACGCAATTTCTTGGGTCAAGTAGCCATTGTCCTCCAAGAATGCAAAAAATAGTCTAGGAGGTCATTTATGGGTCAGAATGTGCAAATCTGGAGAGGAAGGTGAGCCTTCGTTTCCCAGATTGCGCAATGCAACCTTGGTGAAGGTAGAGCCCAGGCCAAGGTTGGCCCGACTCGCCAACGGACAAATGAAAGAAAGTAAGTCGATGAAATGCATGGCAACACTAAGTGATAGCAAAAGTGATAAACAGTGCATGCAAAACAAGAATGGAAGATTCAGCAAACAGATCAACATGCATGTGGGTGAGGCCATTCGCCGATAGGGCAAACGTCCGTGCAAAATAGTTTCATGCATGTGACAATAGTGAGATAGTGATGAAAACTGAAACAAAGCTAGGACAATCTAGAATACATGTAAACAACAACATACGTTCAAATAAATCAAGCAAACAACACTCACACAAACGAATACACAAAAAGTGACAAAAATGCTGAAAAAGACAAGTTGAGGCCACTTACCCATGAATAGCTGAGCCAGATATGTCGAAGAGCCCTGGATGTGTTGTGGGATGTCAGAGATCTAATATTGATGTGAATGAATGAGCTATGATGCATCAAATAAATAATTTTGGTCTTATGACGCTCATGCGACAAATCTAGGAAAAAGTGGCACTTGGAGGGAAACTTCTAAAACAACTTTGCATGTAACCCCTTGCTACTAAAAATAGCTCCCTGAATCATGGGATGCCCTTTGCATGTTTTCTCTTACTATTCCAAGAAGATCGAGTCATGCATGCATGCAAGTCTAGTTTCCTCGGTCCCGGGTGGAACTGGTCAACTGGATTGTTCATGCATGCTAGTTCTCAAATGCTTGGGAAAAATGCGCATTCCTGGCTTGGAGCTGGGCTGAATGCCTAGGAGGTTTACGCAATTTTGTGCAATTTTTGGGTAGAGTAGTTGACTGCTGCCCAGATTTGCACAAATCTTGGGCTAAATAGCCTGCTGCTGGGAAAATTTGCGCAAATCCTGTTGGGGGGTTGGCTAGCAGGATTGCACAATCCTGGAGTCTAGCAAGCTGTTAGAGAGGATTCCATAATTCCTGGAGGGAAGACTAGCTTCCCTCCAGAAATGTACAATTTTCTAGTGGAAGCTGCTTAGCCTGCAGCTGGACAAAGTCCTAGTGAGTAGTCTATGAGGGGAATAGATTGATTGTAATCGACATGTTGCCTTTGTGCGAGGAAAACGCTGAAGCTTGAGTACTTAACAAAGCAAGACAAAGTGTTGTGTAAGGTTGGTAGGGAGGCTCCAAAACAGGCTAAGGAAAAATTTTGGAGGGTGGTTGTAGCCGCTACAATAGAGTCCCAGATCTTCCATTTTGAATTCAACTACCAACATTCTCTTACATTCTAGTATTTTTCACTCCACACCTATAATAAACAAATCATCCACATATATTAGTAGAATGACTAGTTCATTCTTAACCACCTTGATGTAGAGGTTTGCATTTGCAAAATTTTTGACGAACCCAATTCTTAAGAGATATGCATCCCTTCTTGCATACCATGCCCTAGGAGCTTGCTTCAAGCCATATAGGGCTTTCTTGAGTTTGCAAACATGTGTATCTCTGTTATTTATTTTGAGACCTTCCAGTTGTTCAATTTATACTTCTTCATCAGTGGTTCCATTTAGAGATGTTGTTTTGACATCCATTTGATGGATATTCCATCCCATAGTAGCAACTAGTGAAACCAAAGATCTTATAGTAGTATACCTAGTAGTAGGAGTAAAGATTTCTTCATAGTCTATGCCTTCCTTTTATCAGAAACCCATCACAATGAATCAAACTTTGTATTTGTATATTCTACCATCGTTATCATGTTTGATTTTGTAAATCCACTTTGAGGTGACAACTGATTTGTCATTTGGTCTAGGAGCGATTTCCCAAACCCCATTCTTCGTGATGGATTTATATTATTCTTGCATCATCTTCTTCCATTCTTCTTGATGAGAAACTTATTCAAATGTAGTTTGCTCAACTTCTATAAATTTTGTCATATATATTGCACATCCTGAATATCGTTTTGGTCTTTTAATTTCTCTAAAAGTTCCTTTAGTAGCTCCATGTCCTTCAACATATTCAAGTGTAGGTTTTAACCAATTTCTCCTCTTCTTTGCCTCTTCGGGAATGATTGCAGGTTGAATAGGCTCACTTGGTCCTTCTTCTTCTTCTTCTTGGTTTGTAGTTGCCTTGTCATGATTCCATTCTTGTTCAAATAGTGGTATATCTTTTTCATCAGATTCGATTGGAATATCCTTAGATATTTTATAGGCACGATTTTCATCAAATATAACATCCTTTCTAACTTCAATTTTTCTTCCTTCCTTGATGTAGATTCTATATGCTTTTGAAGAAAGACTGTAACCAACGAAGATCCCTTTTATGCTTGTAGAATATAATTTCCTTTGCTTGTCTTTTGGAACATGGATATATGTGAGACACCCAAATATTCAGAGATGGTCCACACAAGGCTTATTCCTTGTGAATGCTTCTTTTGGTGTCATATTATCAATGATTCTATGATGACTTATATTTTGCACATATAATTTTTTCATTGTTGCTTCTCCCCATAGAAAGTTTGGTAGATCTTGATTAAATATCATAGCACATATTAATTCTTCAATTGTTCCATTTTTCCTTTCTGCAACTCCATTTTGCTCGAGGTTGTAGGGAATAATGAGATCGCTCTTAATATATGCTTATTTATAATATGAAATTAATCCTTTTGAATTTTATTCCCCACCATTGTCGAATCTCAAAGAAATTATCTTTCTTTTGGTTAAGATCTCCACTTCAGATCTAAATTCCTTGAACTTTTCAAATACTTCATTCTTTTTCTTGAGAAGATAGATCCATGTCTTCCTAGAATGATAAAAAATGAAGGTCACAAATAAACATGCCATCCAAGATATTTTTTAGACATTGGCCCACACACATCAGAATGAATGAGGTCTAATATTTCCTTAGACATTGTATAACTAATTGTAAAAGGTTTCCTTGTATTCTTTCCCAAATAACATCCCTTACATACTTTTTCACAATGTTCCTTGATGTTGGGGATGCCCTTTACCATTTGACTAAGTGAGCGTATTATCTTGTAATGAATATGCCCATATCTTCTATGACATAGTTCAATAGGATTGATCTCCATGTGAATTAGGGCTTGAGGTGATGGTGTTGTAACTATACACAACCTTACTTCAGGAACTCCAATAACTTTTTCCTTTTCAATACTCGAATCCTTTCCCCAAACCAAAAATTCACCATCTACAAAGGCAACCCTATTTCCTTTATCTTCTAAAAAAGAAATTGAAAGTAAATTCTTTTTCAAACCTGGGACATAGAGTATATTTTTGAGGTGTATCTTTGCTTCACTTTCCGGCTTTAGTGATGTAGATCTAAGGCCCATGAATGCATAATTGTTGTTGTCTCCTATCTCCACTATCAATTATCCATTCATCATCATCATCAAGGGTAGCTATAAGTGCAGCCAAGAATCTTTCACTCTTGAATTTATGTTGACGGTGCTGGAAATATGTCAACTAAGGGGGTCTCCTTGATGTGAAGTCCCAATTAGACCTCACATCGTTTGGAATAAGAGCACCATCTGGAGTATCGGCCAAATTTCCATATATTCTTATATATTTTCCTTGGATTTAGATGTCACAAGAGAGAGAAGAATGTATGTGTCTTTGTGAAGAGAAAGTAAGTGTGCCTAGTGAATGTTTGGTTGTAGGTGTATCAAGGTTCTTCTACTACAGAGGGAGGAAAGGTGAGCCTCTAATAGAGTGGTAATAGTACCACCCTAGTAGAGGCCCACATAAGTGAAAAGAGAATCGCCTAACATCAATAAGAATAGTCCACATAGATGTGAAGATTGTTACAACCATTACAACACAGTTTCAATTAGATAAGCACTAAAATAACCAAAATAATTCAATTACTTTAGTATAGGTGAAAGAAAACATGAACCATAAACATTCATAGAATAATCTTACGAATATTCACAATCCATAAATGAAAACATGTTCGCCATCAGGCTTCAAGTATTAAGTAAATTTCCAAGATACATGAATACAACGAACATCAATAGCTCCAATAATGGAGCATTGGAGCCACGACTTGCTCCCCAAAAGTATTGACTCTGTCTCTCTGATGCCTTATGGGATAAGAGAAGGTGAAAATTCCTTTGCATGAACAAT
>APFE030838169.1:29571-63205 GCA_000404065.3 Pinus taeda | reverse complement strand
GATCTAGTGAGCATTCACAGCTAAACCAACACAAGCTTGTCTAACCTTACAGCCTAAAGCTCTGATACCACTTGATATGATAATCACCCTATGAGTGACCTCAGTTGAAGACTTATTAAACAAAAGGTATTACAGACTCATGTGCTGGTGTGTTTTGTGTTATTGAAACAACGGATCAATCAGATTGCCAATACACAGACATTTTAAATGGAAAGACATCAGAGAAATACAATAAGCAATACTAGACACAAACAGTTTTTAATAAGGAGTTCACCCTATTCTCCAGGGATACGTCTCCGGTCCAGCTTCAGTGGTGGCCTGGTTTTATTGTGTCTTATAGTAAAGAATTTACAATGTAGGGACTCAATATGAGTTCTCCTGACAACATATTTTGCTTGGCAGGGTGGTTCTTGGATTCCCCAAGACACTTAGAGTTCACAGACTCTTTTTCTTCCTACCAACTCTGTGACCTTTGGTCTACATTGGAAAGAGCCAACTGTGATGCTCAATCCAGACAGATTCCTCTATGGGAAGGCTTGAATCTTCAAGCTCTCTGGTGCTCAATGCTACCTGTGGTCAGCTCGACCCTCTGTCTCCTCTGCTTGGCTTTACTGTTCTCTGTCTCTTTTGGTCGCTTGGATTCTTCTCCAAGTCCCCCAACTTAATTCGATTGTCTCCATTCATGGCTTTAACCATTTGATCCTTATGCATGTTTGGTTCCTCTCCTGCCTACGTCGATTCACCTTCCGCAGCTGTGCTTGGAATTCCTTGCTTGGAATCAGCATGAATGCTCAGGGAGTGCCACGTGTCCCCGTCTAATTGGTGCCAGCATGCTTCGTCGGTTCGTTCCTCCTGTTATGTCGTGGATACGCTCTTTCTCCATTATGGCGGTCAACGAATTCCAAATCCTTTTAAATCACAGCTTATTTCCCTGTCGATTCTACTTCTTTCCATCAGGCACAATCTCAGCCATCCGATCTGGGCTCCTCCAGATCCAACTTCATACGCATGTCGAGCGCGGTTGACTTGCTTGACCATTAGAGCGCGATCATAGCAGTTTTTCTCTCACCTCCACTGCCATGCGTCGATCGCTGAGTAGGATCACTCTGCTCCTGTTCAAAACCTCTTACCGTTCAAGGGCACCCCGATCAAACTGCCAATTTCCAGGGTGCGGGTCCCACCTTTGCATTTTAATGCTTTTTCTTTCTCCGCCTGCGGTTCTTTGGCTCCCAACATGACTGAGTGCTTAAGGCTCCCCCATGTCGGCCCTGTTTTCCCAACGATGCGCGATTAGCGCTTAAGCGAGCGCTAATCGCGCATCAAAATCGCCTCCTTTTCCCGATCCGGAGCTGCCAGGGGCTGTTTTGGCCTCCTGCACAGTATCCACGGGCCTCGGTTAGGGCGCTTTGACCGAGGTCCTCGTCGTTCAACACTGGCTGCCATGGCCAGTGGTTCAGGGTGTTTTTGATGTCGTTTTGGATTTCATTAAAGATTTGTTTAACTCGATACAGTCAAATTCTTGACAGTCTTTTGTGGATTCGATTCGGATCAGATCATCACACATAAGAAGCACACATGAACACCATGATATAAGGTGGAAACCCAATGTGGGTGAAAACCACCTGCTGCAATTCATCTCTATCTTCCTTTAATAAGAAACTTCTTTTTACAATATTTCTGTACTGGAGCAGTCTTATACCAGTATGCAGGCTTCTACCTATAGAAGGCTACAAACTTCTCTCGTTTTCCAGTTTCTACTGGAAGGGAGCTACAACCCCCTTAGCTCTTGTACTAGCTGATCCATTTACTAGTATGTAGCATTGGCCTATTGAAGGCTTCAACCTTCACTCGTTTTCCAGCTGCTACTGGAAGGGAGCTCCAACCCCCTGGCTCTTGTACTCACCGATATGTTTACCAGTACGTAGGCGTCGACCTACTGAAGGCTACAACCTTCTTTCTTCCTCAAGGGACCACGTTTCATAAATTTTCATACTGGATACTCCTGAAGCACAACACCATAATATGAAGGCCACGTTTCATCCAATTTTCATACTGGACCCATCAACAACATTGAAGCACAAAATCAATCACCATTTCAAAACACCCATCAACTATACCTGCATCACCGATATCTTAATCACCCAATACTAAAACACTGAAACCCTGTCAACAATACAGTCACAAAATAGACAACAGAACTCTACAACAATAACTAGATCCAACTGCCACTTAAAATATAATGTATACACTACTATGATGAACCAAACTGGCGTACATACGTGCTTTTACCAAAGCCAACTCGCGTACAGATCTGCAAATACTTACTCATAACTTTGCAGCTGTTCCAGACATAAGTCATACCTAGAACATAACATTCATACAATAAAACATGTGTCAATAATTCAGATCTAGTATATCAAACCACAGAATGATAATACATTCCAAGCCTTATGATCTTGATCCATCATCCATCATTAACTGCATAGGTTCATCCTTGATTCAAATCAAACTAAGCATCACAAACCCATAACCAGCATACTAGATCTCACACTTCATCAGATATTCAATCCTTGCACTTCCCTTGGCCTAATGATCTTCTCCTTATATAGGTTTAGGCCTTTCTCAATGCCATGGTCCAAAACCATGTAGAACCAATACATTGGACCCAATACCTAGGGTCAACACTTTGGACCAAATACCATGGACCAATACCACGGACCAAAACTTAGTTTTCCAACATGTACGCGCCTTTCCTTTTGTGAACTTGTGTGTGTATGTATACGCATCTTTTGTTCTTCTCACCCGCGTGTATACACACTTTCATCAAGGTTAACCTACGTATACCTCTCTCTTGACCTGTTGTACTATGATCTGTCATTAATTGAGTTGCCACCACTTGAATCATACCTCTGAGTGAGTTTCCATCAAGGACAACATCTGTATCATAATGCTAACAAGCCCAAGTCATTATGTTATCTCCAGGTAAACCCATGGACTAGCACAATGCTGCATCCTTGAGGGTAGATGGAAACAATTTCAACTTTTTCTCATCATCTGTATAGCCATAGGTTTGGAAGAAAACAAAAAACTCAAATAGGAAAGTGTCAGGGTCCTCTTTGGTCAAGCCATGGAAATGAGGTAGAGCAGATGGGCTTATGTTCTTCATTTTAGTGTCCCCATTGGTTTCCCCAATGGGGAAGGCATTGCCAATTCTCCCTTTATGTCCTCCGTCATTCAAGTGTTCAGCCATTGGTTCAGTAGGAATGGGTTCTTCCTCTTCTTCTTCCCCTACAGGTTCTTCAAATATGTCAGTTTTCTCAACCAAAGGAGCTTCCAATTCACTGTCTGTGAAGAAGAAAGGAGGTTGATTGTTGGATGAGGCGGGGGTATTTGGAAAGAATTTTCATGAATGATCCCTAATCCTACGAGGCATGAAAGGAAATATTTTTGGGGTTTGGTGAGATTTTTCTTGAAAGCTGGGAAGTAATTGTAGAAAGGAAATTGTTGATTAAATGAAAGACAACTAGTAGAATGAAAACTACTTGCAGAATGAAATTGCTGATCTGAATGAAAACCACTAACAAAAGGAACTACTTGCTGACTTGAAATTGCTGAATGAAATACTACTGAAAGAAAAAGAACTACTTACTGAATTGAAATTCTATTTGCAGGAAAGGAAACTAGATTAACTTGCAGAATGGAAAGGAAAGTAGATAAATGGCAAAATGAAAGAAATAAACTAGATTACTTTTGTAGAAATAAACTAATGGAAGAAGGTTGGAAACTAGAAAACAGAAGAAAACAGTAGTTTGTATCCTACTCTGACACCACCTCGGTAAAGATGCAAAAAAGTGGTGAGCCTAGGCATTGCAGCAAGAATGCTACAACTCCCAGGGCTCCCAGCTTTACTTATCAACCCGGGGTTCATACAAACTTGGAGGTGACTATGCTATTACAAAAGTAGAAGTGAAGGTATTGCCTGTTGTCACTGCTCATCTGGCAAGAGACCCCAGGGGTTCCAAGCCAGACTTCTATAGGGTCAGAAGAAGCTTCATTTGATGGAAGGAGGGAAAACCTATTCTAGGGGAGAGCTAATATACTACAGAAACAAAAAAACAACATGCAAACCTAAATTACCATAATCTAATTGATCATGAAAACAACTAGACTAAGCATAATTGCTAAACAACACTAATCTAATGCTAACTATCTAAGTTGCAGAAGTAAAAGGGCATAAAACTATCCTAAGGTGCAGGCAAAGACAACTAGGCTAAGGGTTGAACAATGGAGACTAGGCTAGGTTTATGTCTAAGTAGAAGAAGGGTCAGAAATCAAAATGGTGAAAAGAGGATGTGAAGGGGAAACAACGCATGAGGACCATTGGATCAGGTGGGTGAAAGTCAAACGAATGGACGAGATCGGATTGCAGGAGGGTACGCAGGCATGGTCAGACATGGAGGACTAACTGGATAGACAATTAGGATTATATCATGGAGGTGATCGGTAGATGAACAATGGAGATCGACCAAGCCAAATGGCGATCGGGTGAAGTGACAGCCGTCATATTTGATAAGGCAGATCAACGGTGGAGGTTGGAGTGCAAAAGGAAAATGTGTAGAAAGGATGAGTTGGTTTGTAGGGCAGTAAGCGAATATTGCTCGCCCTCAAAGCTGTAAATGGTTTTGGGGAAACTGCCCATATCGTGTGCCCTCAGCCCGATAACGGTCGAAAGGAAATCCACGTGATATGGCGTGAGGGTCGTCGGATCTGGCAAGGTAGATCTACGGTGGAGATGTGACTGAGCAGGTTGGTGAGTGGGTGTGTAACAACCGTCGGATCTAATAAGGTAGATCGACAGTGGGGATTTAAAAGAGTGAAAAGCCAAATGTGAAAAGGAATTCAAGCTATGATTGGTCGAGTTTTGTTGTGTAAATCGATCGACAGTTAAAAACCATTTGAATGTGAATCAACAGCTCTTGTTGAGCGTTTCAGGCTGTAAGAAAAAGACATGGGAATGTGAGTGAGGCCTGAGAGACAAAAGGAGAGTGAACAAGTTGATGACCATTGAAGGGGTAGAGCACTATGAAATGACTTCAGTGACTGTATTAAATGACAAAACTCCATGAAAACTAAAACCCTGTGTTTTTGGGGTTGTTGTAGGGTTTCTTCCTCACACCATAGTCCTAGAGGGAGGAGGTGACGTTGAGACACTTGTGAACAATTTTGTGGACATGTTTCTTTGCCAACCTACTTCTTAGATGAAAGCATGAAGGGAACAAACTGAAACACAACTACTCTGTTCTAGCCTGTTGTAATGGAATTGCAAGCACTCAGTAAATGAATAGGAAAGCCATGAATCTATGCTAAACCACTATAATGAACATGCATCTACTTAACTAAATGAACAATCATACCATGCATCTATGCTAGTGTTGTAAGGGAAATGAAATACTTAAACAAATGAACAGAAAGCATGAATATATATTGTTGTTGTAATGAGATTGCATCTGATTAAACAAATGGAAAAAAAGTAAGAAGCTATGCTAGAATACAATACAAGAAAGAGGACCTTTGGCTGTTAGGGTTGGTCCCTAACTGAAGAGCTTTAGCTCTTGGAGTTAACTCAGTGTTGGCCCAAATCAAAATTCATCTTCATTATCAAAGAACATTGTATTACATCAAAATTGTTACAAAGTAGAAGTTCTGAATACTTCTAACTGACTGACTGACTAGCTGACTAAATTCTGACTAGCTGATTATTGGTTCATTGCCTAAATAAAATGAGGTCCTAAGCCTCTCTATTTATACATCAGGAGTCTCAATGAATTCCCTCAAAATTAGGGAGATACAACTCCCAACTTAATGGTAACTTGTCCTTTCACTTTCACTAGCTCGGCTACCTTATAGTAGGGAGGTTACTTTTACTTCCACTCGCTTGGCTATTTTTTAGCACTTTAGGTTTGGTTATTTGTACTTTCAATTGATGGAGGGATATTTGAATGGAGGGGCTGTAAATGAGGAAGATTTACCTCCTATAATTCCTCTCCCTTTTCCCCTTTGAGTTTTTACCAAGGTCTTTTACCATAGTTCCTTGCTTTTCCCTTTTATCCCCGCATTTCCCTTGGTTTTATCATTTATTCCTGCATTACATGCACATTAGACCACAAAGCGAAATATCCAACTCTAACTCATTCCATAAGCAAAATATAATCAAAAGTATGCAATTAGTTGTGAGAATAGTTGGTTTGACTAAGCTAGGAGGTGAATTAAGGCCAATTAAGGCCCATATAATTACTCAATGATGATACTCGTCACAGATCCATCCACAGGCACAAGAAACATTATAGAATTTATAGGAGAAGTATAAGGCCAGGCATGATCAACATAAAATAGATAAATAATTCAAGGTGGGAGACAAAGTATGGTTACATTTGAACAAGGAGAGCGGTTGCAAGGGCCTGTTGAAAAAATCAAGGCTCTAAGGTATTGTCCCTTTGAGATATTGGAAAAGGTGGGTGATAATTCCTATCGACTCAGTTTACCACCATATATGCGCATTTACTTAGTTGTGAATGTAGATAATTTGAAACTCTATGAGCCTTCCATGCTAAATCAGGAAGAGGAACAGGTCCTACCTTTTGCGAAGTATTTGGAACCAGACACTCAAATAGAGTTGAAAAAATATAGAGTTTTGCAGAAGAGTTCTAGAACTACAACACAAGGGAAACATTACCTTTGACATATTGGATTGAAGAGACAACTTCTAGGCAAAGCAAAATGGTACATCAAAGAGAAGGTGGAGGAAATATTTCCTCACCTCATTTAGTAAAATATTTTGGGGACCAAAGTCCTCCCAAAATGGGGAGGGGTGATCCAAATTGGATCACTATATCATTTTCATCCATATTAATGCATTTGGATTTGAAAAAGTGAAGGAATCAACTCACGGGACCGTTTTTATTGGCGGACCCAGTTTGGAAAAACATGGTCTGAAACCTTCCTAGAGCATTTTGAGGCATTAAATGACGTTTCTTAGGGGTAAAAATTTTCCACTTTAGCACACATATTTTAATGCTATTCTACACACAAGTATCTTTCCAATGACATAATAAGCATGTCAATCAGAGTTTGTATGAAAAAGTTATTCCACTCAGAAGTTAACCTTCATGTTTTCACACCTATAGTTCGGGAGGATGCCACGTTAGCCCCCATTATTTATTGAAAATGGGCTAGCCATGTGTTTGTGATGTAAAAGACTCTAGAAGAGTCTATATTGTAACTCTAGGTAAGAGTTTATGTAGTCAAAATTAACCACTAGTAGGCTATCAAAAACTGTTATAACCGGGCCACTAGAAGGAAGAGGCATTTCCATTCTTTCGAGAGAATTTTGTTCCATAGTTGAACAAATATATCTAGGAGAGATAGGACGTAGAGCACATAGAGAGGATCTATGCACTGTAGCATCTCATGTCCCACATGCATTACTTCTTTGTACCTGTGACATATTTCTAGACTGAGAAAGAGAGCAAAGTGACCTCACCTTCCAGCTGGGTTTTCTCCCAAAAGGGTTTCCCAGAGAGCATATCTTGTGTCTTATGTATGTGAGAGCTTATTTTTTTGTTCTCGACTTTTCTTCATAATTTCCATTTGCATGCATGCACTAATTACAGTTAAATCCATAGATATTAAAGTTTAATAAATTGTAATAGTGTAGAACTTTCAGAGTTATAATATAATATTACTAGATTTGTTTTGACGAACTGTCTAGTGGAATATCCACGACAGTTTATGAATCAGAAAGGGTATGCCTTTTTTTCCACCATGTTTTTCATTTTCATTCAATATCAAGTTAAAATCTCCTCCAATTATGAGTTTTTGATTGGTTTCAGAGCGTAAACAATCAACTAAGGTTTTCCAACAATGGTCCTTGTCTCTTAAATGAGTGGGAGCATAAATGTTGAAGAGACAAATTTGAAAACTAGAGATCTTATTTTTGAATTCAGTCTTGGTCCAATGCAACTCTTTGAACTAACATATAATTTCCCAAGAGTATTGTTTACATGTTGTACAAATACCACTAGAAGCATCTATTTCTTTTATAGTCGTTCCTTCATAATATTTTGTTTTTTGGATTATTGCATTCATTTCTTGTTCAGAAGACTTGGTCTCCTTAATCAGGGAGAAGTATGGACATTCTGTTTTAACAAGATCTTATGCTATATTAATTTTCAAGGGATGCCTAAGGCCTCTATAGTTTTAAGAGACCATATACATTATTTGCTTTGGGATGGAGCAAAGGGACCTTTCCCTCGAATTGTTTGATATGGTTTTTCCTTGTTTACAATACCTTTTCTATGTATGTTTCCATTGGTTGTTGGGTCCCCATGGCCATTTCGTTTATTAATGGTTTGTCCCTTATTTCATTATTGTTTTTCCTTCCTGGCTTCTTATGATTGTCTGAGGGAAAGAGAGATTCCTTGGACTAATTTCTTGTTAGAATCCTTTCAAAGGGAGGAGTATAGGGGCTCAAGGGGGCTCAAGGGAAATAGGACGTGCGATGAGGGGGGGAATAGGGGAAGGGGCAAGAGGGGATGGAGGAGGGGAGGCCAAGGATTCAAGGGGGAGAGGGGGGTATCCTCTTTAGTGGGGAGGGGATCAAGAGGAGGATCTAGAGATGCAAAGGGATGAAGGAAAGGAGAGAGAGGAGGGGCACCTCGAGGAGGGAGAGCAAAGGAGGAAGGTAATTAATATTTTGAAGGCTTGGTTCCATATTTTTTCGTTTAAAAGGCTCCCATTAAGGGTCTTAATATTCAATTGTTTCTTCTATTTATTTATTCGAACATCTATTTGCAAAATTCCATATTCATGACATACCTTACATTTGAATGAAAGTTTCTCATAATCCAACTGTTGTATGTGAGCCCAGTTATCTACCTTGATCTTCAATGCTTCTAGTATTTTTCCCAAGTTAAATTCCATTAAGATTCAAGCACATTCATGCATATTTTCTTTTGGTTCACTTTGATCTATATATTTTCCAAATGCGTTGCCTATTGATTTGACATATTCACCTCCCCAGCAATGAAGAGGAAGGTGGGGGAGGTAGACCCAAATAGGAACAACATTAGGAACATCAAGCTCGGGATCAAAGTCCAGAGTCCATCTGTTTAAGTATAAACCTCTAGTGTCCATGAAGTAAGGCCCATTTTTTAGGATGAGATATTTATCTTCTCTGGATTCAAAGTAGAAAGTAAACTAGCCTCTACCACAAAATCGAAATATATTTTTCCTTGAATTGAGGGAGACTAGTTTCACTCAACCCATTTTTTCACAGTTTTTGGATAGGGCCATAAGCCAGTGAAATTCCCAACTAGATGCTTCTCAGAAAATGAAAGAGTAGATCTTTGATGCAACGTAGGAGGTAGAGCAATTTCAAGAATGTCCTCAAGATTTTTGACAAACTTGGAGATTGTAGGTCGATCTCGGGGGGGTCCAAGGGAGGAAACAACACCAGAAAAGGCTAGAGAAACAATGTTAAAAGGGGGTGCAACAGCTAAGCGAGCCCCATCTGGATCAAAATCTAGAAGGGCCATGGGGGAAGTGAGCAGGCTGAAGGAAGGAACACGACCTCAAAGGGAGAATGCAACACGAGAAGGAATGATGAAAGAAAAAGGGGAGATGCATAATTACTACAAAGTAAGTATTATTAGGGTGTTTTTTTAATAAAATTTACTTGGAGTTCAATTTTTATGTTATAGTGATGTTTTGAATAAATGTAATAACAAATATTAGTTTAAGTATGTGTTTGTAATAATTAAAAAGTCATTGCTCAAGAATTGAGGAAGTTCCTATGCCAATGAGATAAATTTAATGAGAAAAAACTACATTCACTATGTTGGGATATTGTTAAGAACACAATCACCCATGATGGACTAGGTGTGAAGGATCCAACAATAATGAATCTAGTATTTGGGGAAAAATATTATGGCATCTGATTGTAGACAAGAATGGCTAATGGAAACAAACCTTGTTGCAGAAATATTTTGAAGGAACTAGGAACAAATGCTTAGACAACTTCCTTTCAGTTAAAGGAGGTTCACAAATATGGAAATTAATATCAATGACCCTCCCACTCATAATGTCCTGCCTCTCATGGGTCTCACGGAATAGAAAACAAATAAACATCTAGCAAGATAATGTAATGGGAGATCCTCATTTGAGGAATAATTTAGCCCTTTTTCCTCTCTCAAAATGGCTCTCTTGTGAAGGAAAAAAATTGTCATTTGATATCTCAATCTAGTATTCTGAAGGAACAGGGGAGGGTTGAAACTTACCCCCTATTCCTGCTCACTTAACCCACCTAATCCCTAGTTTTTTTTATCTTATTTAAAAGGTTGTTGTCACGCCCCTAAAAACTTCACACAGTTTTAGTTTCCTTATGATCTCTAGTCATACTGTACCAACGTGTTTCTCACCAATGCATGACCACCTTGGCAATACTTCACCCAATATGCCTCACAAATCAAAACTTATTTTAAAACTTATTGATTAATATATATAGTAGAATGTCAAACTCAATATAAAACCTAGTTGTATATTTTTCCTCAACTTAACTTCCCACACACATATGCATTCACAAGTTAATTTGTAGCATTAACCTCTTCACAACGTTACCTTCTTAACATCTGCTAAATTCATGTCTAAACATCTTTCATTCAATAATGACCATGTATACACATAAAATACAACACAATATGTAAAGGGACTGGCCCATAGCCTTACTCCAAAAGTATGTTGCAAAGTTTAAAAAGCTTGAAAGGTTTGGGTAATTCAAGTGAATCATAATAACAACACCGAAATCTACAATTTGGGTCATTTCCACCCATTCCACAAATCCAATGGTTCATGTTGTAGCTGGGGTTGGCAAACTTGGCCCACTAGTTTTCCTTCCAGTTGTGTGGCTTGAAGAGTGAGTACTTGTCCCAAGCAAAGAAACTCCTTCCTCAACTCGTCTGGTGGTTCTTCTTGTCCTCCTTGTCTTGTGAACTAACTTTATGTTTCAGTTCATCCCTCGTTGTGTTTTGTTGTGTGTGTTGATTCATGCTCTCCCTCTCATTTGGGTTGCCTCCATGGGAATGAAAAATGTTTGCGACCCTGGGAATTGTACCACATGTCACATCCTCTCTATGCTCATTCTTATCCCATACTCAATTATATCTCACCCATCTTGGTTCAATATGACTCATCCCATCATCCTGCTATGGAACAACTCGTTTTGTTTTATCGGCCTATTGCAGAGTTGGGGTGTGCACTCCATGTCATGTTATGCCCAACCACACCCCCACACATTCTAAGCACATTGTCTCGGTTGGGTATGTGTGCACACCTTCAATCCCAATGGTCTCAACTAGTCACCTCATGCATTCTTCGTGCGTCCATGTTTCCAACTTGTCGCATGTAACATAAAAATTCTTGTGATGCCTATGTCATTTCACTCATACATCTTCAGTTATGCATGCACTCATCTTGAAGGCATGACATACTCCCTCACTTAAAATAATTGTTGTCCTCTACAATGCTCCAATACATAATTTCCAAAGTCACAAACAGAAGTGTCACTCATAGATGTGGTTATGAACACCCCATGTACAATTCAACCTTAAGTCCACGAACTACTATCCTTGCGAGATACTCTCAACATTATAACTGACAGTCCTCCTACGCATAAACACCGAGCTCCTCCATTTTGTAGGGTAACTAGGTATCTAATCCAATAATCTCTCTCACTTAATGAGAATGTACTTCCCATGTCAGAGTACACTAATATACCTCTTATTCTATCTATGGCATGTTCTGTAGGTGCATTTATCTCTCATATTTGATTCCTTCTCTTAGGCACGGTAGGTACAATTCCCCTCTTAAAAGACGTACCACATCAACCTCATAACTCTCTTATAGGCTAAGGGCTTAGAAGGCCCATCCAAGGCTCTGAGAAACAATAGTATAAAAATGGTTTTCAATCTCCAAGTATCTTCTAACTACACATATATCACTCACTAAACAACCCAATTTCTCAACTTCTTTGTTAGCTAAAAATCATAGATACCCATAACATACCTACAGAAATCAACAATGATAGTGAGATATTGTCACCCTCTTTAGCCCCTTCATTCCATAGGTCATTTCTAGAATCATGACTATATATATTATATGATCCACCTAGTTAATCAAGGAAATAGAGTGATTATCCTCGTCGTTCAAGTTCTCTTCTCCTAGGATGACCTCCACCTCCTTCCTAACTCCTCATATGACCCAACCTGCTAATCAAATTGTTTATCACTACTATAAAGAGATTTTTCGCCCTTTGTTACATTATGGGAACTTGAAATTTTATTGGTTTTTTCCCCTATAGATGAGGATCCTCCTCATGCAATTTGATTACTGACATCCTAGATCAATAGCCTAATCTTCTCTTATTACTTCAGGGAACATGTATATTTTTCCCCTCTTCCACAAACACAAATTGTCTTGGTGTTAACAAAGGTACTGCGTTGGCAGTCTCAAATAAGTCCTACCCAATATCATTGCATGCTCATCTAGAGGAACTATTCTCAAATCCATCTTCCCAAGCCAATGTGCTATTTGAATAGGTGTTTCTCAAAGTATTGATGTAATTGACTTCATTCTAGAGTTCATCACCTTGTATGCACTTCCCTCAATTCCTTGCTTGTATAAGAGAGATTTGGTTGTCCTTATCACTAATGAAATTGTGTTGCCACAGTGTCTGCAAGAACTTCTATTTTCTTCCCCATCATTGTCTCCTGAATGAAGCAGAGATCCAATCCTTCTTCCAATATTGAGGACCCCTTTTTTCCTTCCTACACAACTGCTGCAAGTCTCCTAGCCACTTTAATCACTAAATCTATTGTTTCCCCATGTGAAGTATCTTTTACAATTGGATTCAAAGTACCTTCCTGCATGGTATTTGTTTTTCTCTACACAAAATTACTCTTCTTCACCATGCGGAAAGCTTCCCAAGGCATTGTTGATATTTTTTCCTATTAAGAAAAAGTAAACCTCCTAGGGCCTGAATGCATGTCCCTCTACATTTTTAAATAGGAAGTAATCCTCTTTCAATGCACACTCAAATTTTCAATATACACCAAGAAATAATACACATTCATATCATGTACTTGTGAGTGCGCTAGTAGGTGTGGAAACAAGAACAAATAACACAAATAAATATATCAAAGTTTAATTAATAATGTCCATTCCATTCAAGATTTGCGAGATAAGCATCATTGAAGCAAGAAAATGAGCAATGGTCCATATATTTAAAGAGTTGTAGAATAATTTCATTCTTCGAAATCATAAAGGGCATAGGAAAATGTTGAGGATATTCATATTGCTTTAAAATAAGTCTTAGAATAAAAAATGAATCGCTTTCCCAAAAGGGATTGTTAGGCGCTGGAATTGTTGTACTTAATGCAACTTTTCATCCATATGATGGCCTACGTATTCCCTTGTTTTACAAATTTATGAACCTTTATCTTGCACTTATACATTATTTTGATTAGATTTGGTTTGAATTTTATACCTTCGTTATATGCATTTCTTTGGATTTATGTTCATTAATGTTGTTAATGCAAGTCCTGCACTCCATAGATATCCTGTGCCAAAATGGAAGTATATGTGGACCATTTCATCATTCAAGCTTGTTACGAAGGAAAATGATAGTTGGTGGTACAAACACACATTTGGAATGATCTTGCATCCTTTTTGGCAGTCAGAGGTGCACTTATCATTCATTGCCCTGTTCCTGCACTAAAGAGCAACATTCTTGCACTAGAGAGCAACCAATTTGGCGCTTTCATACATCGTCACATTTTCAGGAAAATCCAGGAAAGGTTTTTGTAAAAAATGTTGTTTGAACACCTCCACATCAATCAAAATTCACCCAGGCCACACATATCATTTTTTAGAGAATAATTAATAATTTAGCCCAAAATTTTATAGTTTTCAAACTACCATCATTCGCTTCGATTTGCGTGCATATGAAGAAGAATCTAAGAATTATAGAACACGTTTTTTTATAACATTATATCAAATCGACTAAGTATAAAATTATTTTCTAAAATTCATCACAATTTGGGAGATATGAAGGGGTCTTTGAGGCGGATTTCTAAAAAAATCAAGGAAAACCCAAAATTGCAAAAGTATCCAAACAATCAACTTTATGCACGATTTCAGAGGAAATGGAGTTGAATGAGAAAATTCCAAGAGAGGCTTATCTTGAAAACATGAAAAATTAGGTTTTTTCCAAACATTTGTCCAAAATTAGCCATGGTTAGGAAGACATGCATAGATCTTTGAGGCCAATTTGTTAAAAATATATAATTTCCAGAATTAAGAAAAATGGTTGTTAGTGCCAAAATTCGCCTTGTAAATTTTATAAAAGGCTTAGCCATCGCCTGTGTGAAGGAGGATGTTGTTTTAATTCCATATTTATGGTTGATATTTAAGCATATGGCTACTGATGTAAAAGATTGATTGATTTTTAATACAAACTTCTAATGCCAGGTTTATCTCTCCAAATCGGTTGTTCTTAATTATTGTTTCCATTCTATAATTTGATTTTGTTTTAAGAGAGTGAGGTCTAGTTGGGTTGGGCCCAACCAACCTAACTCAACATCCCTTCCCTTAGATTTTTTTGTTTTTGGTTTTTGTTTCTAGTGTTGGTTTCTTTGCAATATGGATGTATCAACTCTATGGTTTATTTACAAATGATTTTAATCCTATGTGTGAAATCCACTTTTACAATTTTTTTCTTAAAGATCTATATTGCACTTCAACCTATGGTTTCTTGGCACTTAGATATGGATGAATGCATTTATGTGTATGTTTAATCAATTTAGGCTTTCATATAAACTCAATTGTGGTATAAGCATATTATGTACATGCTTGCAGGTGACAAATTTCTGACGCAAGTTCTTCTTTTGGGCTTTGGTTTTTCACAAATCTGAGGTGTTTTAAATGAGACATTAATACATAGTCATTATTGAACAAGAATTAGATCTGCAACACTTGAGTCATTCTTGACTCAAGAGCTAAAGATATCTTGAAATTTTAGATCCTGTGTCTCTGTGTAACTGGCCTGTGAACATTGAAATCCCTTTTTGACTTGGGTTATGAGCTACACAAGGACATCTTCAGTTATTATTAAAAAACTACAACCTTGTTTATTTATTAATATTTGGATCTTGAATTATTTTGTTGAATATGGAGTTTTGACATAAATAACCCTTACTTTTATCAAATTGAAAAAAAGTACTTTGGAACCTCCATTTGAGCACAATATAAGCTTTGTAATATCATTGATTCATATTAGCACAACCAAGAGCAAGTATGCCTAGTGTTGAGAGTTGATTGACCGAGTCATAATCTTATTCCTTGTTTGATTTGATTTATAAATCTTGTATGCTTGGAAAAAGATTTGTATGAATGCAAAGTATGCACTTATGGTGTTCATGTTTTGTTAAGTTTCCTTTGAGTGCAGGTTTTGAATTAATTGTTGTTTACAGGAACCTATAAAGGTATTGATGCGCAAGTTAGACTAGAATTTGATTTTGCAGGTTGCTAGGGGTGCTCTTTTGAATTTCTAGTGATGTGCCTCAAAATTCATGAACTCTCGAATTGACAATTAAATGTTGGTCCATCAATGTGCCCTATACTGCACCCAACATTTTGGCATCGTTGCCAAGGAAGTGCTTTGGTGATTGACCTTGGTAACCTATTGCGGTTTGGTTTTCTTTCCACCTAGTTTCTCTTGCAAGTTTCCATTCTTTGAATTTCTTTCTTTCTTTCATATCTTGGTTATTTGAAGGTTTTTCATTTCTCAGGTGCCACAAGAACCCCCCTATATATATACCTTACCCATGTGCCGACAGAATATACCAATTGGCTTGTTGAGAACAGTAAAATGGTATTTTAAGGAATCATAAAATGAAGAGTTTTGTTGTTGCTATAGAGATATACAAATCATCCAATGAATAACTCACAAGTGAAACATTTAATATTTTGCTTGAACATAAAAATAATATTATTAAATCTTTTTTCAACATTGGATGAATTTGAGGAAGAACAAAAAAAGGATGAATAAACACTATTGATCTATTATGACAATTGTATGAATAAGCACTTCCTTGGAAAGTGTCCACTTAGTAGCCTGAAATTTTGTAGAATTTGTGAAGAGGCTCATGCAACAAAACATTTCTCATTACTGCCAGGGATCGAATCAATTTCTAGGTATAAGACAAACCCCATCATCATTTAATACTTGGAGTCATATTTCCCCATCTCCTCAAGAATGGTTTGGAGCCTCTTCCCTAGGGAAATGTTTCATGCAAAATCAACAACATCAACCACATTCTCCACTTAATGCACCATCAATTTATCATCCTTCATGGTCCGAGTTACCTGTGCAACCTTACTTTAACCCTAACCCTAATCCAATCCCTAGACCTAACCCTAGTCCACACCCTAATCCATACCCTAACCCCAACCCAAACCCTAAACCTATCCCTTATCCAAACCCCATATCTAACCCTAGTCCATACCCTAATTCAAACCCCGGACCAAACCCTACTCTAAACCATAGCCCAAACCCTAATCCAAGCTAGTAGGTTACACAACAATTTAAAACATCCATTCTTCTTGTTGGTTCCCCTACTGAACGAAATGATATATCTTCGAGGTTGGGGGAAGGGGTGAGTTTGGAAACATCTCCTATCACTACAGAACATTCACCCCATGAAGATATAATTCAAAGTATATTAGAGGAGAAACCTTTGATTGTAACTTGTTCTAAAAATGTCGTTGAACCTCAAAACCCTAGAATTTCCCTTAACTATTCTTGTCAATATGAAAAGAAGACATTTGAGCCTGAACTTGAGGGATTTTTCTTTTTTCTTTCACCATATCCTTCATACCTCCAAGAGAGTTATCCTCAAGTTGTGGAAGACTTATAGAAGTTGGAGAATCATAAATATGTGGATCCGATTGAATCCTGGTTTCAAGTAGTCGTCAACACACCTCACTCCATCATTTGACAACTCTTGGTACATAACAATTAAAGCAACTGGTTTCTCATACTTTGGTATGTATTGAAGCTTATTCTTTAAAAATAAGTGTGAGTATATTTAGAATTATATTATGCACATGGATACATTGGGAGTACTCCTACACTTGAAGGAGATCTTCCTTTCTCTAAATTAGGGTAGGGTAGTATAAAAACTGAAATAAAATTGTTACAATAACACTCTTAAAATTGCAATTCCTAAGGCACAACTATTGAATTTTTTGTCATTAAGCACTCTTATGATAAGACTTGTCAAAAGCAATTCACTCTTAATGCCTCATATTTTATATAGTGACTTTGATTATTGGCCAAGGTTATTCATTGGGTCAGTTAGGGGGATTGTTATTTTTATATTTAATACTTTCCATTCATAAGCTTAAAAATCTACTTCTAGCATATTCATTCTAACAGACTATCATCCAAGAAATCATTTCAAGTTTCTCTTCGAAGGTATTGATGAAAATCCTCCTATGGTGGACCACTCATGTAAAACCCTAATGAGATCTCATGAGAACCCTAGTACGATCTACTCGAGGAATCTTTCAATCATTACATGATATGCTTTATTTAAAATGAGTCTTTAAGGTCGAACGTCCAGTTGGTAAAGATTAGTAATTAAAGACTTTTTACACCATCCCATGCTCTTAAGGAGCATATTTGTCTCCCCACCTATTAAGTAACATATTTATGGTTAATTATAATCAGAGTTTATTTTAAAATGATTAACTGAGGGATGGGAGGTCTCATTACGAGCCGACCTACCCTGATCATGGGTTCTAATGAGAATGACATTACCACTACTGGTCACCAAGCTAGGGTAATGGATTTCAGTTGAAAAGCTAGAAGGCAATAGGTCTCATCATGAGTCGACTTGTTCATTCTTGTTAGTTCTTGTGAATGGCACTGTCGTTAGCCAATTACCAAGTCAGGATAACGACCTTCAATTAATTTCTAAAGAAATGAAAATTATTTCAATTAACTCTGAATTTATATCTAATAGATGGGACACATGCATTTTGTAGGGTGAAAAGGCATCCCCGTCAAAGCTATAGATGCCTGCTAGTAGCATGGCCATGCCTATGGTATTAAAGTTAATTCTACACTATGATTTACTTGGTTGTTTTTGTCTTTCCATGAACTCAGTATCACATCTCTCTGAGAATGGATTTAAGATCCTTTTAGTAATATGCTTTGGAGTTCTATCTTTCATAAATATTAAGGTTTTCATGGATGTGGGACCCTCAGTGCAGGTGATTCACTTTGATTGAACAAGAGGACCTTCAACTATACGCTTGGGTAACAGTAAGATGGTCATCTTGGGAAGGTACCATTTTGTCATATTTCCTTTTCCTTATTTCCATCCATTTTAATTGCTTGAATTTAAAAATATGTCACTTCTATTTATAATAATGAGGCTATTAAAAGCAAAGACCTACTGATTTGGACTAATCTTGAGATGCTTTGTGGAAATTTTGACAGTTGGCTATTTCAATATGACACTATCCTTGTAGTTTATCATTTTTTATAGAAGCCCTCGTATTAGAATTTCTTTGGATCAATCTTAATGAATAAATAATCCAGTACAAAAACGGACCAACATGCATTATCTTTTAGAACAGTCAAATCTAGAAGGGAACATTTGTTTACACATGGTTGTAAGAAAAATTATGGTTGAATTCTAGATTTTTTGTAAGGGAAAATCAATATAGTAGCTGGTTCGCTTACATGAGGACATGCAAGATGATCGGCGTAGGGGGATGTCAGGCCCCAAAATTGTTTTACTTAATGCACCTTTTAATCCATATGAAGCCCTACTTTATTCCCTTGTTTTACCAGTTTACAAACCTTTATCTTGCACTTAGACATTCTTTTGATGTAATAGCGAAGATTTACATTTGGTTTGAATTTGATACCTTATTCATATGTATTTATTTGGATTTATGTTCATTAATGTTGTTATTGCAACTCTTGCACTCCATAGAGATATTGCACCAAAATGGAAGTTTATGTGGACCACTTCATCATTTCAGCTTGCTACGAAGGAAAATGATAGTTGATGGTACAAACATGTGTTTGGAATGAATTTGGATCCTTTTTTATAGTCAAAGGTGCACTTATCTTTCATTGACCTATTCTTGCACTAAAGAGCAACATTTCTGCACTAGAGAGTAACCAATTTGGGGCTTTCATACATCGACACATTTTTTTGACAAAATCTGGGAAAGGTTTTTGTTCAAAATGTTCTTTGAACACCTCCGCATCAGTCAAAATGTACCCAGGTCCTACAGATCGATTTTTAGAGAATAATTAATAATTCAACCCAAAATTTGACAGTTTTCAAACTGCTAGAATTCACCTCGATTTTCGTGCATATGAAGAAGAATCTCAGAATTTTGGAACATAATTTTTTCTCCTAGTATAGAAAATTGACTAAACGTCAAATGGTATTTTAAAATGCATCACAGTTTGGGAGATACGAAGGGATGTTTGAGGTATATTTGTAAAAAAATCAGGTAAAATCCATAATTGCAAAAGTATCCAAACAATCAACTTTGTGCACGATTTTCAAGGAAATAGAGTTGAATGAGAAAATTCCAAGAGATTTTTTTTCTTGAAAACGTGAAAAATTAAGTTTCCTCCAAACATTTTTTAAAAATTCCCCATGGTTAGGAAGCTATGAAAATATCTTTGAGGCCAATTGGTTAAAAATATATAATTTTCCAGAATTAAGAAAAATAGTTGTTGGTGCCAAAATTTTCCTTGTAAATTTTATAAAAGGCTTAACCATGGGTTGTGTGAGGGAGGATGTTGTTTTGGAGCTTGAAGCATATGGTTTCTGATGTAAAAGACTGATTGATTTTAGTACAAGACTTCTAATGGTAGGTTTATTTCTCCAAATCTATTGTTCTTAATTATTGTTTCCATTCTATAATTTGATTTTGTTTTAAGAGGTTGAGAGCTAGTTGGTTTGAGCCCAACCAACCTAGCTCAACATCCCTCCCCTTAGATTAGTTTTGTGTGGTTTTTTTCTAGTGTTGGTTTCTTTGCAATATGGATGTATCAACTCTATGGTTTATTTACAAATGCTTTGAATCCTATGCGTGAAATCTACTTTTATACTCTCTTTTTTCTTAAAGATCTATATTGCACTTCAGCCTATGGTTTCTTGGAACTTAGATATGGAGGAACACATTTATGAGTATGCTGAATCACTTTAATATTTCATATAAACTCAACTGTGGTATAAACATATTATGTACATGCTTAGAGGTGACAATTTTTTTACGCAAGTTCTTCTTTTGGGCTTTTGTTTTTCACAGATATGAGGTGTTTTAAATGAGACATTAATACATAGTCATTATTTAACAAGAATTAGATCTGCAACTATTGAGTCATTCTTGACTCAAGAGCTAAAGATATCTTGAACTTTTAGATCCTCTGTCTCTATGTAACAGGCCTGTGAACATTGAAATCCCTTTTTGACTTGGGTTATGAGCTACACAAGGACGTCTTCAATGATTATTAAAACAAATACAACCTTGTTTATGCACATGGATACATTGGGAGTACTCCTACACTTGAAGGAGATCTTCCTTTCTCTAAATTAGAATAGGGTAGTATAAAAACTGAAATAAAATTGTTACAATAACACTCTTAAAATTGCAATTCCTAAGGCACAACTATTGAAATTTTTGTCATTAAGCACTCTTATGGTAAGACTTGTCAAAAGCAATTCACTCTTAATGCCTCATATTTTATATAGTGACTTTGATTATTGGCCAAGGTTATTCATTGGGTCAGTTAGGGGGATTGTTATTTTTATATTTAATACTTTCCATTCATAAGCTTCAAAATCTACTTCTAGCCTATTCATTATAACATACTATCATCCAAGAAATCATTTCAAGTTTCTCTTCGAAGGTATTGATGAAAATCCTCCTATGGTGGACCACTCATGTAAAACCCTAATGAGATTTCATGAGAACCCTAGTACGATCTACTCAAGGAATCTTTCAGTCATTACATGAGATGCTTTATTTAAAATGAGTCTTTAAGGTAGAATGCCCAATTGGTAAAGATTAGTAATTAAAAACTTTTACACCATCCCAAAATCCTTCTCTCTCTCAACAAACTTCTTCTCAAGGGATTCAAAGGTAATTTCCTTGAGGTTTCCACTTGCTTGCAATGACCCAAGGTAATTTGAGTAAGTGAGATATAGTGCCTTGAAAAAATATATAAGAGGAATGTCTAGTTGAACACTAGTGGTTTTGATATCATGCATAATAGATCTTACTTCTTATGCTAAAGCAAGAGGATCATCATTTTTCAATTCAAGACTGAACAATTTAATCATAAATTAGACAACTTCAAGTTCAAAGTGTGAGTCATAGAGTTCCTTCAACTTCTATAAGGCTCCAAAATCATTTGAAAATGATGAAATATGGCGACTTACTTCTTCATTTACAGATGCTACAATCAAGGCATAGGCCTTGTTGTTATTGTTTTCCCAAATGGCGATCTTCTTATCTGAGATGGGATTTGTTAATTCATTATCTCCTTCTCCTACACAAACTCATTTCCACAACTCATTGAAAATGAAAGTATGTTTTATCTTTCGCGGCCATTCTAGATAGTTCTCTTTCCCATAGAGAAATAATCCAACAATAGATATCAATGAATGCATTTAAAAATGTATACAAAAAAAGTGTACTTATGGTGAAAAAAATGCAGTTCTGGTAGCAAAATAATGCAGTTCTGGTGGCAAAGAATGCACTTAATGCACTTATGGTGCAAAGTGGCAAAGAATGCACTTATAGTGCAAAATTTGCAATCTGATCTTTATTGAACAGAGGTATTATTTGAGGGAGGCACTGCATAAAATCCAAAACCCAATAAAACTTTCCAAATAATAGACTACAAATATATTCTGAAAACCAACCGCACTTTCCAAATAATAGACTGCTAATATATTCTGAAAACCAACACCCCTTGGAAATCGTTGATTCATAAAACTTAAATATGGCAACCCGCAAACTAGATTTCCAAAACACCAACCAGAGATAGAGAAACTTTTATCCATTGTGCTCTAGAATGATAAGAATATTCCAGTTTTCATTGCAAACTGAAGTCTGAAGGCACAATGGGGGGCGGGTTTAAAAACGGGGATCAAATCTAACGTCGAATATCTCGGATGCACACTAGGATACAACGTTTGGAGGTCCACATATCCACGAGCATATAGCATACAGCATTCAACGTTATGACTGGTAAGAGGTATTAACGTATAACAACTAAAACGGGAGCAGACGCATGGAATGGGCGTGACGGTATATGGTATGGGAGAAGATTGCAGTGAACCGATGTGATAGGAGAAACAATAAGGGGCGCAAGTCATGGGGAGGAGCGGCTGCATATGGAGTGACGGTGTGTAGTGGAGCTGATGCAGTGGGGAGATGTACTGTTGAATAGTCTCATAGTCAAAAAATAGGGAGCGGTGATCCGAGAGAGGGTCGAGGGTGCTGTGGGAGAGCTTTTGTTGCACAGTTGGGAGTCGACTGGTAAAATCATAGTGGAGGCAGCGTTAATATACAGATGTAGTGAGTATACATGAGTGTGGAAGGGTGGTTTGATGTGATTGGGAGCACAGCGTATGTATGGAAACATGGTGGAGAGGAGGGGTATAGAATGTGGTGGAGAGTAGAGGTATCGGAGCGTTGTATGGAGGACTGCAGGACATAATGCACAGTGTAGAAACCAGGAAGAGCACACAGCAAAATGGGAGAAGATTATTAAAAAACGTAGTGGGAGTGTTGTATGAAGAAACAGTTGCGTTGAAATATAATGCGGTGTGTAGGATGGGTAGAGAAGGTGACAGTTCTGCAAATTAGGAAAAATGAGAGGGAATTAGAAAGGTAGGAAAGCTAAAAAATGGAGTTGGTTCTAATACCATGTCACGCTAGGAGGTAACTTCACAATGTGAATTGTATTTTTCATTAATATTTCTCATGGATATATACATGGAGAGAGACTCTTGGGTTTCACCTCCCAATGTCTCTTCACATTCCTATTCTCCTTATTTATTATTTACACTATTTTACATATATTCACCCAATCCCAATGATTAGGTGTCAACAGATCTTATAGATCCACTTCGAAGTGACAACTAATTTGTCACTAGGTCTAGGAACGATCTCCCAAACCCCATTCTTCATGATGGATTGATAGCTTTGTTCCAAACCTCTTCATGCTCAGCTTCCTTGAATGTAGATGGTTCGGCTTCAATTAACTTTTCCATATATGCAGCATAGCCAGAATATCTCTTTGGTTTCTTACTTTCCCTAGAGGACCCTGTCATAGCTCCATGTCCTTCAACATATTCTAATGTAGCTTTCAACCAATATGGCCTCTTCTTTGTGGTTGGGACAACCACCGATTGAATAAGCTCACTTGGTCCTTTTTCTTCGACATTTGTAGTAGATTTATCATGATGAACTTCTTCTTCTTCAAATACGAGAACTTCTTCATCATCAAAATCCATAGGAGAATACTTTGATTTCTTGTAAGCTTGATTTTCATCAAATATGACATCCCTACTTACTTCAATGTGTCTTCCTTCCTTTATGTAAATTCTATATGCTTTTCAGGAAAGACTATAACTAACGAATATTCCCTTGATACTTGTCGAGTCCAACTTCTTTCGCTTATATTTCGAAACATGTATATATGCAGGACTTCCAAACATTCAGAGATGATCCACACTCAGATTTTTCCCTATGAATACTTCTTCAGGTGTAGTATTATCAAGGCTCCTATGAGGACTTCTATTTTGAATAGACACTACAGTCATCACTGCTTCACCCCATAAGAACTTTGGTAGATCTTGATCAAGGAGCATAGTTCAAATGCCTTCTTGAATTGACCTATTCTTCCTTTTGGCCAATCCATTTTGTTTGGGATAGTAGGGAACAATGAGCTCCCTTTTAATACATGCATCCTTACAATATGCAATCAACTCTTTAGAAGTGTATTCCCTACCATTGTCAGACCTTAGAGTCTTTATATTTCTTTCGGTTAGGGTTTCCACTTCAACCTGAACTCCTTGAACTTATCAAATACTTCATATTTAGTTTTGAGTAGGTAGGTCCATGTCTTCCTCGAATTATCATTACTTAATGTTACATAGTAAATATGAACTCCAAGTGATTTGTCAGACATGGGCCCGTACACATCGGAATGGATGAGGTCTAATATTTCTTTAGACCTAGTTTCACTATTATGAAATGGGTTTCTAGTATATTTCCCCAAAGAGCATCCCTTGCACACACCTTCATGATCTAACTTCATATTAGGAATACCATGAACCAGTTGACTAAGAGTAGGGACGACCCTATAATGAATATGACCATACCTCTGATGCCATAGCTCAATGGGACTTATTTCCATATGAACCAAAGCTTCAGGATATGGTGTAATGACTCTATAAAGACTTCCTTCACGAACTCCAATAACCCTAGATTTTTCAATGCATGAGTCTTTTCCCCAAACCAATACTTTTCCATCTTCCAAAGAAATTCTTTCCCCTTTATCATCTAAACAAGAAATAGAAAGTAAATTCTTTTTCAAACCTGTAACATAGAGAATTTTGTTGAGATGCAGCTTCGATCCATTATCCAACTTTAATGATGTTGATCTCGGGCCTCTAACAACATAGCATGAAAGGATGGCTCCTTTGATAGTGTGTGAAGTTGTTTTCTTTCACCTGTCATGTGTCTCAATGCTCCACTATTAATGATACATGCATTGTCATTAGTAAGAGAACCTGTAAGGGCAGCCAAGAATCTTTGACTCTTGACCTTGTTGAATAAGTAGTAGATTACCTTCTTGATCCATTTTCCACCATTATTGTAACCCAATCTTATGTAGTTCAACATAAAGGGAGAATCCATGCCAACAAAGTGATCTTCGACTTCTCCTGACCTTAACTCTCATACCATGTTGGAAAATAAAATATATTATATTAGGGTTTGATTGTCCTTCTTTGATAATTACTTGAGAGTGTGTTGGCTTCTTTTACTTCTTTATTATCTTATATTTCATCAAGAAATTACCATATTATGTGTGTATGAAGATCAAAAAACAAGAGACACAAGACATAGACACATGCCCAGGGAAAACCCAATAAAGATAATTCTTCTTTTCAATATTATTCTTTGACACTCTTTACCCTAAACTAAGACCAGATTTTCCCTCCACACCATGTCAGCCTCCCAGATCTTCGACCCCTTCCAGCACCTTCGACTAGGCAGCAACTTCTGACAACAGTGAAATCTTAGGAGACTTCGATCTCTCAACCCAGACCACAAGACAGAGAGAGGCACCAAAAGTTTGATTTTCTTCCTCTCTATAGACTTCCCCAAACTTTCACTTCTTTCGACCTCCCGACAATAGACTTCACACTTCTCCAACTCTTCTTAAGATATCGAACTTACTTGAGAGTGAATTCTCCAATGACTTCAACCTCCTTGTATATATAGGTTTCTTTTGGGTTGAATGAGGGTCCTTAGGCCAACTTGACCTCTCTTAGGCCAACATGATGTGGAGGGTACATAATTCATATTTGACTTGATACAAAACCTTTTTACATGATTCGAAAGCCCAAGAAGGGTCTCTTCGAATGTACAATGAGTTTATAAACTCAATATTAATCCTAAGAGCCCACAATGGGGACTTTGACTAATATAATGATGACCCAAGCATGAAACCCATGTTTTAATAAGTCATTGTTACAATAATAAAAATTATTTTCTTTATTCTTTTGACAAGTACATTTTATAATGACTCCAATACATTATTGAAGGCTGAACATAGTTACGTTTTCTAACACCCTAGGCCTTAACACACACACACATAGATATATATATATATATACTTATATTATATTATATATATATATATAAAGCTTGGAATCCACAATGAACAAGGGTTCACTCTCGGAATACACTCGAAACAGTGTTTGCATCGTATATTAATAAGAAACAAAGGCCCTCGACCTAAAATACATCGATTTGGCCCTTTCTAGCCTTATGGCCTCTCTTGGCCCTTAAGCCTCTCTTTTCTATGTACACACATCTCTTCCTCTAAAGCACACCTTCTTCCTATCCATTCCATTGTAAATTTAATTACATAGTTTACAAAATAGGATGTTGAAATGATTTAGGTTCAAATCCACAAATCCATCGACAAATCCCTATTATAGGATTCTAGTTCCACTAAATCCTCACATAAATATAACTAACTCTAGATCTCTCCAGTTCTCCAAAATGCTCTCGAGATCTCTCATTTTTTAGAAGATCTAATAACATCAATCCTCACATTTAATAACTTGTGTACAATTCTCTAATAAGCATAGAGAATACAATAAATTAAATAATTCCACACACTTAGGGGACCAACTCCCTTGGTAAATTAAAACCCCTAGATTTAGTTAAAATGCATTTTGACTCGGAGTAAGATGCTCCTGCATCAATATTTCTTTCAATATTCCCATAATGGGCTATCAATTCCTCCATAAAAATGGACCAAGATACAATATAATCATTTTTCCTTTCACAAATCCATTGATACCATACAAATTGATCGTGTTCTAAATACAAGTTTGTAGTAGTTATCTTTTGTAAGATTGACACTTGGTGTAGAACAATTTATTTCTCCATATGAAATCCTTGTTATAGGGTCATTACCATCAAACTTCCTCGTATCAATCTTTGAACTAAAGTATTTTCTTGGTGTCAATGTGAACCTTTGATGTTGTGGATCTTGGAGTGATGAATAATCAGGATTATGTGATTCAATATTTGTGCTCTCCAATTGTGATAAAATACTCTCCATATGTGATTGAGTCCCAACACCATCATTTTCCTTATTTTCATGATTTCTTTGGATTTCCATATCCCTTTTAGGATTCCTCTTTTTAAAAAGTATTTACATGTATTTTGTATGGAATGCATCTTCTTTTCCATTTTATCTATTGATTTTCTATGTAGCATCCAGAGGTATTCCCGCATGCTAAGAGGTCACCTAAGTTGGCCTAGACGAATTATGAAAATTAAAATTAAAATTCTATATTTTGGGCTTCATGTAGGCTCAAAATGGATAAGTCGGCCCCACCATGAAAGGGTGTGTCCCTTGGTCAAAATTCACCCCATTTGACAAGAATTATATACACAATGTGACATCTTCATTTTGACCACTAACTCAACACATCATATCTTCTATCGCGGCCACATGTGGGAGCAGATAGAGGTCAAATTTACTGAGATTTGGTTGAGATTGAAGTTTGAACAAAGTTGACCATAGTTGACCAAGTATGGATCTCACCGCAAGCTGAGTTGACAGCAGGTAGTTGGCCACATGACCAAGCTTGACTAGAGGTTGAAATTTTTTCTATTAACTAGTATTGGCTTCTATATTTTGTTAAAAATATTGAGGGGGGGGTGAATAAGTATTTCATAAATTTTAACAATTTAAATATCAAAATGATTAATGAATAAAATCACATCAAATGAACACTATATATATATATATATATATATATATATATATATAGGAATTTGAGGGGGGTTGAATAAGTTTTTCACATTTTTAACAATTTTAGGTATCAAAATGGTTAATGAATGAAATCACATAAATGAACACAAGATTATATATATATATATATATAGGCAATGTTAGCTCATGGTCAGGTGTTGTTGCTAAAGCCCTTGTCATTGGGAGTTCAAGGTTCATTTCTCCTCAATCTCGGGTTAGGCATGGATTAATTCGGTAGTGTGTGACCCTTCGAAGCCTCACTGATTTCGCTGGAAAAAAAAAAAAACAAGCAAAAACAAAAAACAAAACAAAACAAAAACAATAAATAATAATAACAACAATTCAAATATATATATATATAGAGAGAGAGAGAGAGATATATATATATATATTACAAAGAAGCTACAACTTCTGATTTACCAACTACAACTGGAAGGGACACAACTAGAAGATTTACCAACTCCCTCTATAAGGAGGTAACAACTACCTGAAGGAAGCTACAATTTCCTTCCCTAGTGTTAGAAAATCAAAAAGGTAAAAATATTTTCTTATGTTGACAATTACTTTTGAAATTCTTTTATTCTTATTAAATTTCTTTATGTACTTATTTTATCTTCTTCTCATCAAGTAATCATCAAATCAAAAGCATGAAGATCAAAGAGACCATATATAGGCACTGAGCTAGGGCTAAAAACCCTATGTAGGAGACAACCCTGCCAAATTCTTCCACTAGTATATTCGAATCAAGTTTAAATGACCCAAGACCTTAGACCAAATTAAAAGACCTTCCTCTCTCCACCAAATCAGTTTTCCACGATCATTAACCAAACTTAAATACTCACTTCTAGTCAAACAACTTTAACCCAACTACAACTCAGAATTTCATTTCTCCAACTTCCATAATTTCAGCCCTACTGCAGATCAGTGATTTCGGCTCTCCTGCAACAACCTAGAAACTCACACGTGTTGCAGAAAATAGATAATTTTGGCTTCTTCTTGCTTGACAAGTGTCTCCTTCTTCTTCGCTAGGTTTTTCTCTTTCTTCTCTAGGTATTTAGCACTTCTTTTCTTCTCTTGCAACTGCAAATCGAACTTGCTTGTGGTGTGTCTCAAATGACATTGAGTAGTTGCCAATATATAGTAGTTTGATGCTCCTCTTGAGGTCGACTTGTCCTTAATGAGGTTGACTTATCTACTTGGTGGAGGAAGCCTATTTGATTAAATTTGCATCAAAAAAAAAAAAATCTTGATATACAAATCCCAATAAGGGTCTATTAAATGAGCCAAGGGCTAGGACTTAATATACAAAGCCTAGAAGCCTACAATGAAGGCTTTGACCTAGAAATAAAATAATAAGAGCATGAAACTTATGCTAATAAATCATAATAACATTTCTTTTCTTTCTTTTTGACAAATAAATTGCATCATGACTCAAATCTAATTATAAATACTGACGCTAGTTACATTCTTCAACACTCCCTCTTAACTATGGAAGTATTCATAACAATACATATATATAGGTACAAGGATTAACTCAAAATGATATATTCTATGAAGAGGCACTACACACGTAGTGCTACAAATTAGATACTTGACCGAGGTAACTAACTGGGTGGTACTAAGGTGTGTTCCAAGCTTTAGTCACTATAGGTACCATAAAAGTTCAGCTCTAATACCACCTTGTGGATGTAAGTATTGTATCCAAGGTCAAATGTCCACAAGACCAATGATACCCTCCCACTTCGGGATCTAGACATCATCACAAGTCGGCCAGATGTCCTCCCAAGAATCTTGTCACCCCAAGATGCTTCATCTCTCCCTATCAACTAAATCAGATATATCCATCACTCCAAGCATGCTTCCAAGATGTTCAACTTTCTTATGGAGATATCTACCTGCACAATCACAACCCCAATTAGTAACAAATTTTCAAATATATATATAAGTTAGTACAAACCTCCAAGGTCTTCAAATATTCTAATGTTGCTTAGATCATCATTATGTTATCCAAACATATTTCGTCGGAAGCTTCCTTTTAAATTTTCCAGCAACACCAAACTCATCCTTAGCACTTCTTCCAGAACATATAAATCTTGTTTATAACTTCATTAATCATGAACAACCATATGTAGTGCTTTAGCTATTATCTGATCACATTTTTTCTTCAAGGTCTTATAGTTGTCACAATATGCCCTCCCTCTTAACTCGAGAGATATACCCTTTCTTTATCCATGTTGGACACCTAATCCTAAATGGGTTAGTGTGGAAGCTGAATAGACTAAGTAGTCCAAGAGACCTTGGGATGTGAAACCCAACGGTCACAACAATGTACTATAAATGTATATCATTTGTCAATAAAAATTGTATTGCATGTTTTATCTTTCATATCTCTCTTGCTGTCCATGTGCGTTTAACATGGTATCAGAGCAGGCGTATTCCTGCCCTGCATAATTTCTTTGAACCATTTGTTTTATGGTTTCTGCCATCACTTATGAATATTTTCTCAGCTAGAATTTAGCTGCCACCTCTTGCATATACCTGCGCTGCTCCTCCATATTCCTTTATCTGCGTTCTGTCTGCCTGACCAGCGTTGTCCAAGATACGCTCTGTGCGCTCTCTATAACCGTTTTTTTGCCATTATTGATGTTGCGCCACTCTGTCTACCATAATTATTTCTGCCTGATATATCCTTTTGAACGCTGATATGTCGTCGATGTGCAAGAAAGTGAGTGGTAAGCTGGATGATAAAAGGTTGAGTTGAGTTTTGTTTGCAGAAGTGCTGGAGAAGAGCGCAAGCCTGGAACATCTTCAAGAAAAGAGAGTTGAGTGAATTTGATTCACACATTGGGGAACTACAGCTACGTTGACTGATAAAGACCATGAGATGAACAACTTTGAAAGGCATTTGGACGGCGTATTGATCAGTCTTGACAGTGGCACGAATTGCCAGACATAGCAAAGGTAATGCGTGTTGAAACCTTGTGAAGAACTGTGGTTGATTGTAAGTTGGGTAAAGGATTCCATATAAATTTGGAGCATCGATTCTTTGCCGTGGCAATCGATACAAGTTTCGATCCTTCGATGTGATGATTGATTGTATTTAACGCATATTTCAAAGTTGAATGGATTGTTGTTAGGTTGACTGAAAGAATCGATGCCCAAAGAAAAATCAATACAAATTTTTAATCAGCACTCCTTTGATTGCTAAGCATTCAACTAGTTAACGACTTCAGTTTGCCTTTCTGTATATTTAAACAATTCTGCTTTGCAATAGCGTGGAAGTGTTTTGAAAGGATTTTGTAAAATTGTGATGGTTATATATCCATGTAGACAGAAGTCCAACTGCAGGTTTTGAAATCGTGGATTTCACATAAACCACTATCCTCATTTACTCGGTAACCGGCTTCAATGGTGACTCTGGTTTTCACTGTGTGTTGTATAAACTTCTAATCAAATTCAATTAATGTTGAATTCATGCATTGTTTGGTTCGTTGTGGGACCATTGTTGTATTGGGTTATATGAATGTGAATTCAAGGTGTCTAGTGGGCGTTTATTCTTGAACAGATTCGAGTTGAATATTTAATCTGCTAATATATACATGATTGATATTGGGTCAAAAATACAGAGTTTTGTGCTGGTTGGGTCGATTAATATAATGTCGAATGGAATATGGGCGCATTGTCTCATGGGTTCAAGTCATATATGCATGAATTGAGTCATTGGATTTGATTGAAGATTTCAGAAGTTCTAAATTTTCCATGAAGGAGGAAACTCTCATATACAGAGATTGATTGATTGTGAAATGGTTTTATAACCATAATCTGAAAGATAGCTTCTGCATATAAAAGGGAAAGTGTGAATTTTCCAGTAATAGCGATTTGGGTAAAAGCGTGGAGTCCCTCCCGTTCGGCGGAAAGCGAAAGCTGCTCTTCAGCAATAGAGAGTGACTTGTCTATGAATGCTAAACAGAAGTGCGTCGATTAAGGTTGGTTTTTGATTTTTTTTCACCCAAAGGCCTTGGCTTTATTATATGCACTAAGAAGAAGACCATCACCAAAAAGAAGCACAGACCTCCAACAGTAAGGTCCTCCTCAATCCTTCCATACAGCTTTCTGAAGGTTGGAAGTGTTGCTGTTCACAACCACACAATAAGATCCTCTTGCTCACTTAGAGGGATTGATGTATCGAGTTTAGCACCACCAATAAGAGTTCCATTCTGAAAATTCTTGGGATAAACTTTTTTTTTTCCAAATTTATGTTCACGATCACTTTTCCATGAAATATCTTTCTTATTCACTGTCAGTGGTTTGCCCGCTTTATAGAAGTTGTAAGTATCATTGAACAAACTCCAAGCTATGAGGCCACAGGGAACAATTGGGAGACCATTACTAGTTGCTTCAGATTTTTGAAACATTACTTTTTATGTAAGCCACCTTGGTATCCTTACTAGCCCTGTAAAGCAAAGGCAGGCACTCTGTCTCATACTGGTGAACGACTTCGACAACTCTATGTGATGCAACCAGAGAAATAACTCCAATGGGGATGAAAAGCGCACCAACCAACATGAATGTTGTTATGACCCATCCTGGAGTCAAAAGTGGCTTACATGCAGGAAGCTCCTGTTGAGTGAACCTAGAATATTTTGGTTGCTTTGATTTCCTTCTGGGTGCCGCTGAATCCACTCCTCCGTTTCCTCCAGATGTGGTCGCTTCATTTGAATTCATCGATCTCCACCAATTCTTCACCAAATTTCTCTGAATTTCGCTGATTTTTCGGATGGGTTATGTCTCAGACCTTTTTTCGATGGGTGGTGTCTCTGATTGATCGGATCACATGCTAATAGAAGAAGAAGAACACAGTAGTTGTACAAAACCCAGATCTATATAAGTACCACTGAATGTTCCAAAGGAGGAATTTCAACCAGATTTAATTGTGCTCTGAAATATCAAGGTGTCAAGGGCGAGTTTGTGTTCCAAATATATTGCCTATGCCAAATTAATCAAGGAGTCAAATTGGAGGCTGAAATACTCATTATATCCATAGGTGATCTGCATCTAAATCGTATTCAAGTACATTAAAGCAACGAGTCGTTTGCTACATTGAAATTGATACTGTGCTGTCTGGTATCCTGCTACTCATCTTATAGTTGCAATTATTTATCATTTTATAGACCAATTTGTAGTTGAAGATAACATCATTTCTCTGATTATATTGGTCTAAAATGGATAGAATAGATGATGTATTAAAACTACTGAATAATTTAATACTTTCCACTGTTGGTGAAATGGTTAAGATCAACAAAACCTCTCTTTCCAATATCAAAATTTGTCTCCAAAATGCACATGAGAATATTGAGTTTTTGCAGCTTGAGACAAAGCTACAGCAAGAAGAATTAAAACAGAGGATTCATCATTCTGAACCTGTTTTTGTTCAGAAGATTAAAACAGACTCCCATAAACAGCAGGACAATAATGTTACAGTTCATTCAAATAAAGCAGCAGTTGTACATGCAGATGCAGAAACTCAGTCTGCACTTCCCAAGCCCATCATCAGACCTTGGGAACAGCTTGTCCACAACAAGCACAAAACCAGCCTTGGTTATGACAAGGACTTGTCCTTTCATATCCCAGACTATTCAAAACCCATTCAATTTCAGAGTGTTGGATTCATACATGATAGTTCACCTGATCCTTATCACAGTTCACCTCCAACTGTTCTAGATTTTGTCCCTCTTCCACAGCAACAACAACAACAACAGATTGTGAAATGCCAACACTGTGATCGAGTTGGCCAATTGAAAGATCATTATTTTGATCTTCATCCATGTAAGCACTGTCATAAAACCAGTCATTCTTCACACAGATGCTTCAGAAACAAATGTCCTGCAAGAACAAAGATTCATCTTGGAT
>APFE030838169.1:0-29099 GCA_000404065.3 Pinus taeda | reverse complement strand
GCCTGAGCCACAACCTGCCACACCAGTTTCAGAGTTGTAGCCAGAGACAAAGATGCCCCTGAGCATGCCTTCAGTTGGAAATCTGGGACACTTCCTCTAGCATAAGACTTCAGCTTCTTGCCAGTTTCGGAAGATTTCTAGGAACAAAATTGAGAACACTTCCTATAGCAGAAGACTTCAGCTTCTTGCCAGTTTTGGAAGAGTTCCAGGAATTGCATTAAGCATTCCAGAGTTTTTGGACATCCTTAAACCATCACAGGTTGAGACTTCCGTTTTCAGGTTGAATTTTTCCCTTTTATGTGGGGTGAGACCTCCCATTTATGGTTGAAGGTTTCCCTCTTCAAAACAATAGGATCACTTCCTCTAGTAGAAGACTCCAGCTTCTTGCCAGTTTTGGAAGAGTTTCGGGAACTGCACTAAGCGTTCCAGTGTTGGTGGTCATCCTTAAACCACTGCCCTTTATACCAACATTTCAGAGAGCACATTCAGCCTAGTGATGCCATGCATTTTTGCACATTTTGTATTACAGTTCTCTTCTTGGACTCATACATAACCCTTCGGATTAAGGGGGGGAATGTTGGACACCTAATCCTAAATGGGTTAGTGTGGAAGCTAAATAGACTAAGTAGTCCAAGAGACCTTGGGATGTGAAACCCAACAGTCATAATAATGTACTATAGATGTATATCTCCTGTTAATAAAAAAGGTACTGCATGATTTATCTTTCATATTTCTCTCGTTCCCCATGTGTGTTTAACAATCCAAACTTCTTATTTATAACAAGAACTTTTTTCTTCCAGCTACATGATTTTTATGTGTATCATCATATAATTAGATAAACTTCAAAGTTTCAAAGCTTTATTCCATTAGAACATCATTCTTTCTATGGAAACAAGATCATTAGTAATATGTCTTTAACTTTGGATTATTCATTATTGTTCTTCTTAGGTGGAGCTTCATCTGCAATTGTAGCATGTTCTCTTTTTCTCTTCTTACTTTTAGGATTTTCAGGACATTGATTCTTGTAGTGTCCCATCTTATGACAATGAAAACACTCTATTTTGGATAGGTCAATCTTCTTCTTTGGTCCTGTTATCACTCCTTCGGATCTCCAAGGCTGAGGAAGAGTCCAGCTAAGGTAACCACAAACCCATATTTTAGCTTGGTATCTAGCCCTACCAAGCCGAAGAGGAATCTCTCTAAGGTATCACAACCAAGAGGGATGGATAGATTAGGGTTTTAGGCTAGATGTAAAGTGTAGAGGGTTGTTTGATTTGATTTTGGTTGGGTTGTTGGAAGAGGATTAGGTCAAAAAGACTAGGTAAGGGCAAATGAGGGTATGATTGCAATCATCTTATGGAGCAAGGTAGGTAGGCACTCAAACACTTTAAGGCTATGAAATGAGATGGATAAGACTGGTGGGGTGCTAGAAAGAGAAAGTAAAGCATGTATTCTTTCTAAACTAAAAAAACTTGACAAACTATGTAGATTTCCCCAAAACAGAGCATATAAAATGTATTTTTCTTATCAACTTGAAAATCAACATATCATAGAAGTGAAATGCAATATGGGAGTAAAAAAAATTCAAATATATGCAACATAAGAAGAAACTAAGTTAAAACTCCATACCACAAGTATTCCACCAAAATAGTTGCAGCTCATTCATTAAATTCTGCCAAATACTGATTACACTAGTGTCTTTGATCAATAGCCAAACATCCAATTGGTTACAACCTGTAGAATGACTAAGAAAATACATAATATAGGCCTCAAACCAACTCATCCTAGCCTCAGGGGTCGAATCCATGAGAGGGGGAGCAGTTTCAAAAAAGATTGAACTGAGAGCTAGAGTATAGGGTGGTCAAAGTGACTCATCCCTAACTTAAGCAAATTGATTCATTACAAGTCATGTAGGCCATTTACCTAATGTATTTACCCTAGATAACAGTAAAAAACATAATAATTACATCATCTTGATGAATTACATGAGTAAAACATCAATTTCCAAAAGGTGAAAGTCAATTTGGAAAGAAATAGTGAAAATTGGAGAAGACTGTCACGTACGCCCTTCCTTTGTCAAATGCACCCTCTCAGTGTCAAACATGCCCTCCAACTTCAGAGCTACTTTTGGGTGTCTTCCCGGTGTCCAAATTTTCTCCAAGATATATCGTTGGAAATCCCTTCGAGTATATTTTCCATATATGCCTTCAATTTTCAATTTGGAGGTCATTTGCCTTGTCAAAATTCTAATCTCACAAGACTGGTAAAGGTGCAGCAACCAGGCCAAAAAAGAGGCAGAAACATGATTTTTTAGTGGTTCTTTACCCTTTTGGTTGACCAGGTTTCCTCCAAATGCCTAGAAAATGCACAGGGTGCATGTCCTCATCACTCTAAATCCAATGATGTTGACCTTTTTCTCATTAGATTCCCCAAAAAAGAGTGCAACACCCTAGGTGTTGCGCGTTTGACAGGCAACTGGTCAAACGTGCCCTCCATCTTACAGGCTGATTTTGACTACCTCCCCGAAGTCTAAATTGAGCCCAGGATAGCTCATTGGAAATATTATCCAATATAGCCTCCAAATATGCCTTTATTTTTCAAAATGGGCTTGATTTAACCCTCCAAAACTTCATTCTCCCAAGACTGGTCAAAAAGTGCAGAATGAGGGTGCTAAAATGAAGTGTGATCTTGAAAGAAAATTTTGGAGGTCTTACTCAACTCAAAATTGAGGTCATGATAGCTAATTGGAAATATATTTCTCCCTAGTTATCATTTGACTCATAAAGAAAGTCATTTTGACACTCCATCTAGGAGAAACTTTGATTTTCCCAAGGTCACTCCAGAAGTGAAACAACTCTCTTGTAGCAACTGTATTTTTGACATTTCTCCAAAACCATAACACCTATGTAAAAAATGAAGGATTTTTTTCATCCTTGGACTATTATGGACAAAGACCTCTCTTAATTTTGTAAAATTCATCTCTGTTTGGTTGGAAACATACTTGGAAGCAAAATTGGCCCTACATGTGGCAAATGATTTGTCCCTTGGAATGACTTCTTGAAAAATGATGGAGGTATGATGTTTATGATTTGGAATGGCCTCATACTTTCTGAAATGACCTCCCTTAGCCTTCTCTTCTCAGATGTCTCTGATTCCATAGCCAACCCTAGCTCAGTGGGAGAGGAAATTAGAGTTTAGTGCTTGTGGAAAATGATGATTTAGGAACCCTTGGGAAAAGACAACTCCCTCTGGCATTCACTTAACCTTTTGAAACTCTACCCTTTCACTTGACTATTTCCTTTGACAAATTGATATTTTGATGGTCTTTGAGAACTCTTTGAATTTTACTTTTCTTTAATGAAGTTTGCATATAGAGATTGATTTGGCGGCTTAGGAACATTATTTATTACATATAGTGAACATAAAATTACATGATGAAATAAGCATTTATCTTTACAAAGCATCTTCACGTGGTGAAGAGATGTTATTTGATCACCCTTTACTTTTCGATCTTATGCAATGGAATGGAGATTTATTGGAACCTTGGAAACCCTAATGACCTAATGAAACCTTGAAAAACCTAAAAGACCTAATGAGACCTTGAAGGACTGAATTTCAAGATGACATGACTGATGTGATGGCATGATGTCATTAACTTTATGGACAATGGATACCCATCAAGGTTGAAATGAGCCAACAAGGGGTAAATTTCTCAAAAGGAGTAAAGGAAACCCTAATTCAACCTTCAGTGACCAAATTTTTGCATGACGACCTAGTGGAATGACAAAAATTTCTGAGCGAGACCCTAACATGAATATGAAAAGAGGATTTTTGATCATTGATTGTAGTATGAAAATACTGACACTAACATCGACCTTATTGGGGATGGCAGCTCCTTGGAGGTGTCAAGAACACCATAGACCAAGTGCCTAACCATGTGGGCCAATACAGTAAAAAACTCAATAACTAATGAGCATGACTAAATACTGCAAACTCAAATGTCATAAACTGACTTGTGACAAACTGAAAACTAACTAAAAAGTGATTCAATACTGACTTACTTAACTGACAACTTAGCTTTGAAAATGGCAAAAAATCAATGAAGCTCCATGGCCTTCACTTCAGACTCCGAACTTAATGATTCTCTACTTCACACTTGCAGAAAGTTATACTATACACCGTCAACAGCAAACTCTACTGGAAATTGACACTGAAAAAGATGCTCATAATGTTGAGCTTATTCATCACACCTTATCTATTCTAATTGATACATAACCTACCCACTCAAGTGATGAGAAATTTCCAATGAAGCCAAAAAAGGAGATGACCATTCACTGAAATTCTGCTCACATCCTCTGTAAGCAGACATAATGATGTACATGTAGGGAACGCACAATGAAAATTGAAACCAAGGCTTATGCTAACAAACAAGACAACATTCATCCTCTCCAATGCTTGCAAAAGATTGTTGAAGGGAAGTTGAAAATTATGAAGCATTACCCTTTGTGAATCAATAAAAGGAAAAGAATAAGCATTATTTCCATATGGATAGAAAAAATTAGCAAAGGTATCCTCCATAATATTTTCAACAGCATAAGTGTCCATATCTATAGGATCTAGGGCAAACTCCTTTTCATCAACAAAACTTTCATTTTCTGAACCTTGAGGAATATCTGTATATGAAAGGGGCTCTAAAACAACTTCTTCTTTATCATTGTTCTTCTCTTCATAGTCACTTGGAAACTAGAAACACTGTACAATAACATCATCATTCTTAATGGATGGAATATGGATTTGCAAATTAAGAATATTATTTATTTCTTCTTCAACCAAAGGAGGAAGTACTCTTTGTTTTCTTTGGACAAAATAGCAATTGTCTTCTTTCCCTCCTAAAGTTTGACAAGGATGTTGAATATATTCATTAATTTCAAGCAAAGGAGTATATACATTTTCATCAGACTGCTGATTCATTCCATGTAATTCCTTTTGACTATCAAGATGCAAAATTACTTCATCTTCAAGCAAAGAGGAAGCTATTGTATGCTGACTATGATCTTGTGTATCGAAGCGACTGGCTTTTTTAGACTGTTGTTGAAGGGAAAAATCATAGAAGGCTTCAATGATTTCTTCATCATCCATACATTCCATATCATCAATACTTTCAAGATGTGCAATGAAACCTTCACTATGATCACAACAGCTTTGTAAATAAAAACAAGACTTCACATAATGTTTGGAGAACGCATTATGGAAATCTTTTAGAGAACATAAGCTTCCTTCTTGTAGTCCTTCATACCATACCCTAGCTTTATCTTCAAGGCTAGCCATAAACAACTTCATGAGACAATCCTCGGGAAAGTCAAATCTTAGTATACATACATGTACATGAAACCTTACTAAATGCAAAGTAGCATCATCTTCTTGTTCATTTTTAAATATAGGAAGATTTGTAAACTAGTCAACATGAGGCATAGGATTTGGAAATCCATGGATCTGAGATCGACCCATAGGAGCATACCTAAGATTTCTTCTTGCAGTAGAACTCATTTGACAACAATGAAGTCGCCAAGAAGGTTTTCAAACTACTGGTTCTTGAAAAGTGGAGTCGCCATGAAAATTATGAATCTTTGGATTCGTGGACACTGGAGTCGCCAGGTGAATGATTTTAGCCTTCTTGTGCCTCATCATTGTTCACCATCAACAATCAGATCTAAACTTTTTCGTACACCCAGGGAAAATGAGCCTTTCAATCCCCAAAAACGGCGCCAGAATGTTATCGCTCCTCTGGATCTCCAAGGTTGAGGAAGACTCTAGCTGAGGTAACCACAAACCAATCTTTTAGCTTGGTAACTAGCCCTACCAAGCCAAAGAGGGCTCTCTCCAAAGGATCATAGCCAAGAGGGTTGGATAAATTAGGGTTTTAGGCTATATGTAAAGTGCAGAGGGTTGTTTGATTTTATTTTGGTTGGGTTGTTGGAAGAGAATTAGGTCAACAAGACTAGGTCAGGGAAAATGAGGGTATGATTATAGACATCTAATGGAGCAAGGTAGGTAGGCACTCAAACACTTTAAAGTTATGAAATGAGATGGATAAAATTGGTGAGGTGCTAGAAAGAGTAAGACAAGCATGTATTCTTTCTAAACTGGAAAAAGTGGACAAACTATGTAGATTTCCCCAAAACAGAGCATATAAATTGTCTTATGCTTATCAACTTGAAAATCAACATATCATAGAAGTTAAATGCAAAATGGGAGTACAAAAAATTCAAACATATGAAACATAAGAATAAACTAGGTCAAAATTCCATACCACAAGTATTCCACCAAAATAGCTACAACTCATTCATTAAATTCTGCCAAATACTGATTACACTAGTGTCTTTGATCAATAGCCAAACATCCAAATTTTTCCAACTTGTAGAATGACTAAGAAAATACATAATATAGGCCTCAAACCAACTCATCCTAGCCTCAGTGGTCAAACCCATGAGAGGAGGAGCAGTTGCAAAAAAGACTGAACTAATAGCTAGAGTATAGGGTGGTCAAAGTGACTCATCCGTAACTTAAGCAAATTGATTCATTACAAGTCATGTAATCCATTTACCTAATGTATTTACCCTAGATAATGGTAAAAAACATAATAATTACATCATCTTGATCAATTACATGAGTAAAACATCAATTTCCCAAAGGTGAAAGTCAATTTGGATAGAAACAGTGAAAATTGGAGAAGACTGTCAAACGCGCCCTTCCTTTGTCAAACATGCCCTCTCAGTGTCAAACGTGCCCTCCAACTTTAAAGCTACATCTGGGTGCCTTCCCGGTGTCCAAATTTTCTCCAAGATAACTTGTTGGAAAGCCCTTCGAGTCTAATTTCCCTATATGCCTTCAGTTTTCAATTTGGTGGTCATTTTCCCTATCAAAATTCCAATCACCCAAGACTAGTAAAGGCGCAGCGACCAAAAAAAGGCAAAAAGATGATTTGTTATTGGTTTTTTACCCTTTTGGTTGACCAGTTATCCTCCAAATTCCTGGAAAATTCATAGGGTGCATGTCCTCATCACTCTGAATCCAATCATGTTGACCTTTTTCTCATTATATGCCCCAAAAAAGAGCACAGAATCTAGGTGTTGTGTGTTTGACAGGCAACTGGTCAAACACGCCCTCTCTGTGTCAAACGCACCCTCCATCTTGCAAGTTGATTTTGACTACCTTCCCGAAGTCCAAATTGTGCCCAGGATATCTCATTGGAAATATTATCCATTCTAGTCTCCTAATATGCCTTTAGTTTTCAAAATGGGCTTGATTTGACCCTCCAAGACTTCATTCTCCCAAGACTGTTCAAAAAGTGCAGAATGAGGTTGCCAAAATGAAGTGTGATCTTTAAAGAAACTTTTGGAGGTATTCTGAAACTCCAAATTGAGCTCATGATAGCTCATTGGAAATATATTTCTTCCTAGTTATCATTTGACTCATCAAAAAAGTCATTTGGACACTCTGTCTAGGAGAAACATGGATTTTCCCAAGGTCACTCCAGAAGTGCATCAACTCTCTTGTAGCAACTGTATTTTTGACATTTCTCCAAAACCATAACACTTGTGTAAAAAATTAAGAAGGCTTCTAATCCTTGGACTATTATGGACAAAAACCTCTCTTAATTTTGTAAAATTCATCTTTGTTTGGTTGGAAACGTACTTGGAAGCAAAACTGGCCCTACGTGTGGCAAATGATTTGTCCCTTGGAATGACTTCTTGAAAAATGATGGAGGAATGATGTTTATGAGTTGAAATGGACTCATACTTGCTGAAATTACCTCCCTTAGGCCTCCTCTGCTCAGATGTCTCTGATTCCATAGCCAACCCTAGCTCAGTGGGAGAGGAAATTATGGTATAGTGCTTGTGGAAAATGATGATTTAGGAACCCTTGGGAAAAGACAACTCCCTTTGGCATTCACTTAACCTTTTGAAACTTTACCCTTTCACTTGAATATTTCCTTTGATAGATTGATCTTTCAATGGTCTTTGAGAACTCTTTGAATTTGACTTTTCTTTAATGAAGTTGGCATATAGAGATTGAGTTGGCAACTTAGGAACAGTACTTATTACATATAGTGAACATAAAATTACATGATGAAATAAGAATTTATCTTTACAAATCATCTTCACATGGTGAACAGATGTTATTTGATCACCCTTTACTTGCTGGTCTTATGCAATGGAATGGAGTTTTATTGGATCCTTGGAAACCCTAATGACTGAATGAAACCTTGAAAAACCCTAAAAGACCTAATGAGACCTTGAAGGACTGAATTTCAAGATGACATGACTAATGTGATGGCATGATGTCATTAACTTAATGGACAATGGATACTCATCAAGGTTGAAATGAACAAGCAATGGGTAAATTTCTAAAAGGAGTAAAGGAAACCCTAATTCAACATTCAGTGACCAAATTTTTGCATGACGACCTAGTGGAATGACAAAAATTTCTGAGCGAGACCCTAACATGAATATGAAAGAGGATTTTTTATCACTGATGGCAGTATGCAAATACTGACACTAACAGGTCCTTTAAACTTCTTATGTCCTCCAATTTTCTTGTAGTGAGTGGAATATGCATTGGATGTGTTGTTCTCTTCGTCTTCCTTCTTATCATTTGCTAATGAGATGTGAGCTTATTCTTGGCTACAAACATTCCACATTTCTTCAAAGGATGGTGTTTATTTCCAACTACTAATTCCTTATGAAAAAGCACTCCATGATTTTGGTAGACCTAGAAGTGTTGCAATCACAAGGTATTCTAGTATGATTTCTTCAATAGCTTGGATTTCATCTCTTATTCTAGAAATTCTTACAAAATAAGAACACAGTGTGTCATGTTTTGTCATATCATTGTTCTTAGTTCATTCTTGAGACAAGCTACTAGTCCAATTTTCTTGATGGTGAATAATTTGGACAAAGCTTCATACATCCTTTTTGCAGTATCTATATTAGATATGTAGGGAATTAAGTTATCCTTAACTCCATCTGCAATTAGATTCATGGCTAAGATATCAGTTTCTTTGTATTTTTCCTTTCTTGCATCATCTGTAGGTTCCTTAATATTTCCAAGTACAAAATCCAATACTTTGTTCTTTGCGAGGATGAGATCTATCCTCTTCTTCCATGCTCTATACTTGGTGGCTCCTTCTAGTTTATTTTCTGACTTCATTGAATTCGCCATCAGCTTTCCAGATGTTGATTCTTCCCTTTAATAAGCCTTCTTGTTATGATCTTGTCTTGGAAACCTTTCCTTGATCCTCCTTCTTTCAATAGATCTTCAAGATGCCTTTTTCCTTCTCTTCCTTGACCTTAGCTTTGATTCCATGTTAGAAAATAAAAAAAGAAGAAAGATTTTCTTATGTTGGCAATTACTTGTGAAATTCTTATATTCTTATTAAATGTATTTATGTTCTTGTTTTATCTCTTCTCATCAAGAAGACATCAAATAAAAATCATGAAGATCAATGACACCAAATATAGGCACTCAGTCAGGCCCCTATGTAGGGAAAACCCGATCAAAATCTTCCACTAGTAGATTCAAATCAAATTGAAATGACTCAAGACCTTAGACTAAACCAAAAGACCTTTCTCTCTCCACCAAGTCAAATTTCCAAGATGGTTAACCAAAATTCAGTAGTCACTTCTAGTCAAACAACTTCAACCTAACTACAACTCATAATTTTGGTCATGCAGCTTCCAAAATTTTGGCCCTACTGTAGATCTGTGATTCTAGCCCTCTTGCAGCAACCCAAAAACTTGTATGTGTGGAAGAGGAGAGAGAATTATAGCTTCTTCTTTCTTGACAAGTGTCTCCTTCTTTGCTAGGTTTTTCTCTTTCTTCTCTAGGTATTTTTCACTTCTTTTCTTCTCTTGCAACGGTTGATCGAACTTTCTTGTGGTGTGTCTCATATGAGGTCAAGTAGATTCCAATATATAGTAGTTTGATGCTCCTGTTGAGGTTGACTTGTCCTTAAAGAGGCTGAATTGTCTTCTTTGAGTCTAACTTTGTGGAGGAGGCCTATATGACTGAAATTTGCATCCAAAAAAAATATTTCTTTATATATAAATCCCAAGAAGGGTCTACTAAATGACACACAACGAGCTACAAATATTCACCCATAAACTACACACAAAATCTAAATCTTCTCCTCAATTATGTCTTTGATTTATGCTCACAAAACTCTGATATGTCTCTGCATTAAATATGTGAGCAATTGTTGCATACTCTACTCACTCACAGTAGCATCCTCACTCACTCTCCAAGCTACCAACCAAATAGACTCACAACCTTCTTATATTTATCAAATTCCTGAGATGATTAACTCAGTAAATGCAAAAGGTTATGGAAGGCTCACAATTATATTCACATGCTTCATATTTTGTTGAAGAAGGAATGTTGAACAAATCAAGCACTAATTCCACTGGCCTTTTGATATCTTCAAAATTAATCCACTTCTAGAGACACCACGACCTTTTCTGACCACACACCTGAAATTTTCAATCAAGATATAACATAAAAACCAAATACAACATTTGAGGAGCACAAGAAACACAGAGAAAATTCATCTATAGGCCTGGACGCTCCCATGACACACTGTGCATGCGCCCAGGGCCTTAGACGCTCCCACGAGCCTCTATGCTAGAGTCCGAGGACTTCCAGATGCTCCCACATGCCTCTATTTAGGCATCTGGGAAAAGAACCTTCCTTTTCTCTCAATCTGAACCGAATTTTGAAAACAAATTTCATTGAGAAACTTATTTGGCCTGTTCTGCACAAAACCCATGTATCAGAGTTTTCAAATTCATCTTCATTTTTCCATAAAATCAAACCCAAATTGTTACTTCTATCCAAACACCATACTAAACAATTGGGCCATCAAACTTCTATGCAACATCCCTGCCATTAGTATGCAGCTACAATACCTATCATACATCCTCCAAAACCTGTACAACCATATCAAACATCCATTGTCACATGTAACACCTCTCCAAGTCCAAAACATAACATCATCAACATGTAGACCTAATCTGGAACATGGAGACCAAGGAGACATAATCATCAAGGCTCATCACCTCTAACTCATATAGCAGCCATCAACCTTGAGATGCAGAAACATGATCATGAAGACCATCATCATGGGAAGACCTCCAAGCTAGTGCAACACACCATCATCCATCCTCCAAGCTAGTCCAAAAGACCATCATCATGGTAAGACCTTCAAGCTAGTGAAACACACCATCATCCATCCTCCAAGCCAATCCAATCTGGTAGACATGCTAAAGACCATCTACAACTCATCCATACTCAAGCCACCTAAAGCCACCTATACACATGCATAGTTATCACACCTGCAGTCCAAGCAACTAGATTGACATCAATGAAAATCAACCACACATTTACAACACTATAGCACACATCAATGCCAACAGACAAGGACTAAGACTCAAGACACAAACCCTAGAAGCCTACAATGGAGGCTTTGACCTAGAAATAAAATAATAAGAGCATGAAAACCATGCTAATAAATCATAATAAAATTTATTTTCTTTCTTTTTCAAAAATACATTACATCATGACTAAAATATAATTATGAAGATTGACACTAGTTACATGCTTCAACACCTAGCACCACCCTGCCACCTTGTAGAATAAAAGATAAAATAAGATCTTCTTAGGCTCTCATACTTGGGACAATGGCTCAATTCCAACAACACTCAAACAACTTCATTTCTGCCCCTCTTCAAAGTCAAATCCAAAAAGTTTGACTCAACACTCTTCAAGTCTACTCAAAATAAGTCTCCAAATTTGCTTTAAGTATGCTACAAAGATGACCTAAAAATTGCTTTTGCAAGTGCTCCAAAAATTTTCACAAGACGTATCACCAAGTTTGCTTCAACCTACTCTAAGGATGACTTCAAATTGGCTTTAAAGATTCTTCAACAAAAACTTCAAAAGTTGGTTCAAAATATGCTACAAGGTCTACTCAAGAGTGTCTTCAAGTCTACTCCAAAAATATTCAGTGGTCTTCTCCAAAACGTTGTTTACGAATTCCTTCAAGCCTGCTTCAAAGATCTATGGAAATATTCCAAAATGTTTCTCCAAGTATGCTACCAAAAAGGGCTACTCAAAAGTCTTCAATAGACTTCAAAGTCTGATCAAAGCTTTCTTCTAAAAATACTTAAAGGAAACTCAATAATTGTGTTTGAATAATGTTCTTGAATTCCTCAATGTATGCTCAAAGTATACCTGGAAAGTGAGTCACAAGTGGGTTGAAACTAGAAATTAAGAAGGGTCTAATCTGCTCCTTGTTGCAAGACAAAAGTCTGCCACAAGGTCTGATTTTTTCTCATGGTTGCAGGCCCAAATTTCCACAGGTCGATTTATAGGTATGAAGTTTGTTATAGGGTTGAGGTCTACTATAGGGACGAGTTCTATTATTGGCCGCATTTCTTTTCTTATGGTCAAATTACCACAAGCCATTAAAGGGTCGAATCACCACAGACGTAGTCTGAATTAGGCTGTGAATTGCTAGCTCAAGCTAAGTCTCGAACAAGTTTAGTCCTTCAATAGTAAGCTGAGATCCAAGCTAAGGGAAGTCAAGGTTTTCTCCAAAAATAAATAAGTTCCTTCCCATTAAAATATTATCAATAACCATAACCCAAAATAGAATACCAAAAACCCTAAATTACTTCTTCAACTCATCTTAAGGTTCATGAGATATAAACCAATATATTCCTTCCTCATGCTCGAATTCTCACTCTTTTTTCTTGATTGGGTTACTATCTCAAATGATCTACATTCACCTCCTCACTTTCCCACAAGTTGGGTATATTTATAGTGGTTGAGACAGCCTATAATGGAGTTGAATTAACCCATGAAAATGTATGATTACAATAGAGTTGACTTGGATAGGGGTCAAACAAGTAAATTTTTGTCTTAAAAAATTGCTTTCTCCTTGATGGAATGGAGTTAGAGGGCATGCAATAGCTTTCTAGAATGGGCTTAAAGATATATTTAATCCTATCCTACTTTCCTTTATTAGAAACCAAGACAATATTGAGAGGGGGGTGAATACGTATTGTAGGAATTTTAAAACTTTCTTTCACTTACAATGATATTAGGACACCAAGAAATAATCAATACACAAATTCTTCAAATTGTTCTTCAATTCCTTCCTAAGGCAAGCTACAATTTGTTGTTACAAATTACTCTAGCTACAACTAGTAGAAAGCTACAACTCTCTGATTTATCAGCTACAACTGAATGGAGCTACAACCCCAAATATTTACCAGCACCTATTGGAAGGAGCTACAACCCCTAATATGCAAGCTACAACTTGTTTGACATCAATGATTCATTTTTCATCCATTTTCACACTATAACCATGAATTCAAACTCAAAATAAATTAATTTGTCCCTTAAATCATGCACCAAAACATCTTTAGCAATCTCTAATTACTGTGAAATCCACCAGCATCACCCAACTTGCTCACACAAAATTATTTCACACCATGTTTTTTGAATTCCTCAATTAATTCTGCTTATGAAGGCTTTGGCATGATATTTTTGGCTTTTGTACTATTTAGTTAAATTCACTTGAATCCTTGCATGAGTCTTTAATTTTTTCCTTTTTCCTATTTATTTGAGTCTTCTTAATCTAATCATCAAATTATTAGGCTCTGATATGTTGTTTAAAACTCAAAGTTTGATTTAAACTGCTAACTTTTGTTATTCTGAGACTTGAGAGGGTTTAGCAGTGATTTTAGTTGTATTTCTAACTTTAATTAACTGCTAAATATAGAAAAACTGCCACAATTACTATCAGTAACGCCTATGATGCCAAATATAACCTTTAATCCCATGTCGCTAATGTTCTTTGGCCCTTTTCGTCCATCGTACCAAGAGCTGTGACCTTGCCTTTAGTCCCTAAGTGCTAAATTTCTTACCTCCGCGCAATTTGACCTTTAGCTCTGAGCCTTTGGTCATGACTCTGCATGAAAATCTTGTTTTGGTGCTTTGTATTAACCCTTGGCACCTTTTACCCTTGCTATTTTGTTTTGTGCCTTCTAAAAAACCTCCAGGGTCTACCTTACGGGAATATGTGTCTTGTGAGACCTCCTGCCCACTACTCATTAGTTATCATTGCCAATTGTACAACTGACATGTCTCATCTCTGTCATCCCAACCCTTTCCTCCATGTGCCTTAATCTTATTTCAGGGTTGACCCACAAGGATGACATGTTTTGTGGGGCCGCCTTCTGCTCTTCTTTGATTGGTTGTCACTTCACAAATATCCATATCAACGTGTCCCATGCCCTATCATCCCGTATCTCCTCTACATGCACCGATTTAATATTCTGAGATTAGGCCTATGGGATGATGTCATGTTGTCCTCTTTAGTGCCACATGGCACCTCCATAGTGGTGACACGTGTCACCCAAAAATGGCCCACTTTGGTACCTAAAAATGTTGAATCTGTGTGCCACATGTACACCTCATATTGGGCCATGTCATGTTAACATCATCAGTCACTCGTGCATCTACACCATCTCTAGGAGCCAATCATATTATGCCACTTATCCTTAGATAGGAGAGAGAAAGGATCTAGGCCTTTAGTTTTTCGTTGAATTCCTTTGTTAACAAAATCACCGTGTTCAATCATCATTTCTTGCTACCACATTGCCAAGCCTTACTCCAAAAACCAATGCTAGAAAAACCACATGTTTTGACACCCATGTAGCGTGGTTTGTAAAATTAGAAGGAGGGTGTCGGAATGAATCTTTGTCATCGATCTAACGATCAATGGTATGGGAAAACCACCCATTCCAACACCCCTAAGCACATTAACCCTTTCGCTTGTTGACCCATTAAAATCCTCTCAATGCACCAGAGGGACGTGTGGGGCGTGATTCGCCATTGGACATGCCCGCCATTTAACTCTAGCCACCCGCGGCTAGGATTGTGTCATCCCAGTCCTTCTTCTTTGCACTGCTTGAAGTTCTTTTAGGGTTCAACCATCAAGCTGCACTGTTATGTGGGCTCCACCTTCAGCGAATAATAAAGCTCACGTCGTTGCATTGACTGCTCCATGTCTACCCAGAGCTCTGTTTGGCCACTCCGCTTAAAAGGCTCCACCAATTTGGGCAAACCGCCAAACTAACTACTGCTAAATCCACCTCTACCAATCTAACTCTACAAAACTTTGACTTTGGCGTTCTTGACTTTGACTAGTAACGTTTGCTACTCGAGACGACCATTTTTTTTTCTTCCACATACCACTAGAAAGCTCTTTTGGAGATCTTTCCATCTAAGTGGGTTCCAATAGAAATTGAGATGATCTTTTGAGATTAAAATGGCTCCAAATATCTTGCTCCTTCACAAATGAGCTCCACCATTTTGAAGTTATCATATTTCATCCTTTTTCCATGCTTTGCTATCAATGACAACACATTTCTAACATCCTCTTCAGTTGAACAACTTTTGATATAAAAAATAATTAATTTTTCAGTAGGTTTTTTATGGCCTTTTGACATCAATGACAATTTTTCCAACAATATCCCCCTTATTCATTGATGTCAACACGCTAATATCCCCTATCCCCATGCTTCACTTCCTTGCACTTTCTTTTTTCTTCCCCTTTGAAATCAATGGCAAAGGGTGACTCATGTCTTTGGGGTTGCTCCCCCTTAACATAGGGCACTCAACATGGCATATATCTTCTTACCCTTTCCTTCTTTGTCATTCTTACGACCCTTTTTCTTGGCTGTAAATTTCTTCTGCTCTATTTGGTCTAGAACATATATGTTGTTTGCTCTTCTTGTGGTTGTCGCAAGAAATCTTCCTCAATCTTCTTCTTTGACTTTTCACTTTTAAGAGTCAAAAAATAGATTGTACCCTTGATCACACATCTTGCCAACACTGAGAAGATTGTTCTTCAAATCCTTAACTAGAAAAACATTTGTTGCCTTCAAATGTTCGCTTCAAGGACTTGCCACACCTTTTCGAAGTATTTTGACAGAAGAGTTATCTCCAAATGAAACACTGCCAATTTTTTTTTTTTAAGTTAACAAATTTGTTTCAATCTCTAGTCATATGTGTCAAGCATCCACTGTCTTTGTACCATTTATCTTCTTTAACTTCAGCAATCAATGCTAAGTTGTAGTCTTCCTTCTTTTCCCTTTCCCATTTCATAGCTAGGTTTTATGTCTTTATGATTAGAGCATTTCCAAGCTTGCAATCTTGTACCTTGTGACCAAGATTATTGCATTTGTAGCACACAATATTATGATTCATTAGTGGTTCAAAAGGATTGTAGTTTTTACTAGTAGAAACATGAAAATTTCCTTATATGTTCCTTCCATAATCATTCTTGTGTCTTGCCTAATTGTATCTTGTATTGATTTTACAATGGATTGCTTTATGCCCAAAATATCTACAGTAGTAACAATGACCAAACAAAATATTTTCATACCTAGGAGAGTAGGATGACTTTCTGAAGTTGTTTTGTCTTGGAGGAGATTCAAACCATTGTTGATTTTTGGATGTTTTTGGGAACATCAGTAGAACTTCTTGAATTAGCATCCTTTCCAAATTCCCTTTTAATTTCTTCCTTCAAAGGTTTGGAGTTTATGCCTTCCTTTCTTGAATATTTTCCTTCATAACCAAGGCCTGTTTTATTTCTTGTATATCTTTGACAGCTAAGAATGTTATCCAACGCAATGAGTTGTCAAGTTACTATTAAACTTATCAACTCCAACTTTCAATGTTAAAACTTCCTCTTCAAGCTTTGTACACTCTTCTTGATTCTTCTTCATCTAGATCTTCATCACTTCCTCAATTTTTTTTGCTTCTTCAAGATAAACTTTTAAAGAGACAATTTCCTCATCAGAATTTTCAAGAAAGTTTCTCAATTCCCTGTTTTTATTCTAAGCAAGGCATTTTCCTTTTTACAACTCTTCAATTTCTCTCCCTGTTCAGTCTTTGAACCTTTTGGGTCCCTAGAAAGAATATATTCTCATATTTGGTTCTTCATCATTTAAACCATAAACATCTTCGCCATCATGGTCATTATCTTGATTTTCTTGGGTTATGAAGAGAATTTCTCTTGCATCGGGTTCTTTTGTATCACTTTCTTTTGAAGAGTTGTTGTCTTCTTTAGAATAAAGATCTTTCATTCCTTAAAAGGACATCTCTTAGTATAATGACCTATTCTTCCACACTCGAAACATTTAAAAGGTAACTTGCCTTTGTGTTTTTCGGTTCCCCTTTTTAGCTTCCCGATGAAATTTTCTTCTTCTGCGTCAAAATCATCCTCTGAGTTCCTTTGACTTTAAGATCTTTGTTCCCTGACTTCCTTGTGGCTTTAAAGGTTGCTTCTTTGATTGATGGTTTGTCTTCTATATCTATTATCATTTCATATGTTGTAAGAGTATTATGTCAATCTTCCATCGTCATCTTGGTCAAGTCCTTAGTTTCTTTTATGGTAGATACCTTGGCCTTGTATTCCAGTGTACCCTCGAGCTCTAATGGCACATGCAATCTTTCATGGCTCATGTCCTCCAAGCTAACAAGGCAAACCACCTAAACCTCCACCAACAACTCAACCATCTAGATAAATAGTCATCTCTACTAATCACTCTCTATACTAGTCAACCACAAAACATGAAGAAGTCCTTGTCTTGTTGCTACTAGCAATTCAAAGGAAAATGCAATAGACATTTCCACTACCCCTTCCACTTGATTTCATGAGTTGTCCTTTATCTTTAGTTCTCGTGGTTCTTGATTTGGTCTTTTTGATCTTCCAATATTTCTGAATTAGTTACTTTTTACTACCAATGGTAAGACCAGTGTAGTTTCCTATATGCTACGCTGGCAACAAACATTATGGTTTAAAATTAGCATATATGGCTTGGTTTCCTTCTAGGCAAGAACAAAGTACTTTCTTGTGTTTTAAGGTTTATAGGTTTGATGATAACTCTAGTTATCCATAGTCATACTACATAGAGATGTTGTAGTTACTTCACGCATGTTAGAGTTTACAATTTATCTAATCATATACAAGTGTACATTTTATGTTACAAAGTAATAAAATAAACAATTAACTTACAAAAAAAATTGCATGATCAATTGTAGATGGACAAGGACAAGACCTGTAAGGGCTATGATTCCATGAGAGAGGGAGGTAAGGAGATAAGCTAGACTAGAGTTTATCATATTTTATTAAACCCGTATTTTGAATTGGTTGAGACAAAAGAGTTACATCAGCTTTTTTTTGGGATGCCACATGACATATTAGGAGCATGTATATATTAACCCTCTTTTTTTATGGTTATGGTATTTTCTCACTCATTCTTTATTGTTCATTCTTTCTCTTGCTTCTAGGAAGAAGAAATCTATGGGAGAGAGTCATTGCTAGTTGTCTATATATTAAGATTGATTTGTATCCATGTGAGGATGCCTAAGTGCATGAATGCATTGGCATTGTTGAAGAACTTGTCGTGGTTGAGAATCTTCAGAGCTTCCAACATTAAAATTTCCTTACCAGTAGCACTAGAGTCTTGAACGGAAATGGAATACCTTGAGGGATTGCATTGCAGATAAGGGAATTTGTTTCCTTGGGTTGTATAGGATGAAGGGCAAAGAGAACTAGAAGTTGAAACAACTATATGACTAGTTGAGCAAACTATGACAACATGGGATTGTTGTGCAACTATGTAAGTTATGACAACATGAGATTATTGAGTTACCTATGTGAAAGTAGAGTTGGCCTAGATGCTCATCCTTGTATGGTCAAGTGAAACATCGAACATTTGTAGTTGGTAGATAAAATATTTTAAGAAAATTAAGTGTTCACTATTAATTATATCCATCCTTTGTTTATTCTGCATTTGTTTGTTATTTAATGTTATGATACTAGTTATGGCTATGCACTAAGCAATTAATTTGTTCATTGTTCATGCATATCTGTTCTTAATGTACATTATAGTTGGTATCAAAGATTGATTTATTGACATAATGCGGCTTGCCTAGGAGTTTGGTACATTACAATTGAGCTATTAAATCAGAGTTTGTATTGTACAATATTCCAATTGTGATGTTACAAGGGAATGAGAAAGGTGTTTCTTATCTTATTGTTGTGTAGGTAACTAGATGGAGCATCATCATAGGAGCTAGATCTAGAAGAATTTAGTGGGTACATTGGTCAACTATCAAATCTAAGATATGTTTCCCTTCAATCTCTCATTTTCTCTTGAAAGTGTACGATTAGATTTAGGAGAAAAGAGATCACGCTATCTAGCATTGACCTATATCTAGCCAATGATAGAATTTGGTTATCTATAGATAAATTTTCCCTACAATAGAAATGGTAACCCCACTCACCAAAAAATAGGGTAGTGGCCATTAGATCTATTTATGAAAAAATTTGTAAGAATTTGAAGAAACCAAATATAGATCTCAGTTTCTCTAAAAAATACAAGTGCTGAGATTTTATTAAAAATAATAATAAGAAGTTCAAATAGTAGCATGGGAAGTGGATTTATTGTTGGTTTAAAATCAACTGAATTTTCTTTACTTCTATAGAACCTATATGAACTTTTCCCTCGTAGGTAAAGCATGTACATGCTCCTCTTCACAGGAAATCCATTTACATGCTTTCTGACATCACGGTAGTGCTTGGTTGGTATTTTCCCTTGATTTGAGAAGTTAAGGTATGCATTGAGTAGGATTTCATTGCTTTTTTGCTTTATCAATTGCATTTAGGAACATTTGTAAGAAACAAGAGCAACAAAGCCATTTCTTTCCTATTTTCCTTTGGAGTTGTGATTTCTTATGTATGTTGCATTGGTGAATTTGGTTTGAGAAATTTGGTTTGGTAGTTTTCATTTGTGAAGTGGTTGTTGCATTAATGTTTTCGATTTGTGATCTAGATTCGATCATTGTGTTATTTTTCATTTAACTGATACTTTCAGATTGAAAGCAATTGGAAAAATCAGCTTTCAGGGTCATTTTTACCATGGGTCTCAATTTGAAGAATTGAGAACGAAAACATTAGAGTCATTTTGAGGCATTAAATTTCCTTGGCCCCCACCCCCATAAACTTATCATTGTCCCTTTGGACAAGCTGTCAATGAACATCGAGGAACATGCATATCATCAAAATTTCCTACAACTTGTCCCCTACCTCATGCGCCCACTAGGAGGTTCTCAACTTAGGTCTTTGCATTTCTACAAGCCCAATCATCGCATTACCTGCCACTAGCCTACACTCTTGTGGGCACCTTTTTAAATAATTTAATCTATCATTTAATTCTTCAATTGTTCTTACAACAGCATCATAGTCCTAAAAAGAACAAAACAGAGAAAGAGAGAAGAAAAAAAAGAGAAAGAGAAGAAAAAAATCAATATCATTCTATATATTTAATCCATTAGTTAAGTTATATGCATTTTCCATCTTCGCATCTCTCAATTTCAATGTTTAATCTGAATCCACATTGATCGCTATCCAAGATTAGATTAATGGCATCACTACATCATGGGCTAGCAGCAAAACTAGAGATCAGAATTCTTGAGGCTGCCTTGCTAAATGGCAGGTGAGATTCGTTGAAACCATGGGTTATAATGTGTTTGCAAGTTGTTTTTATGCACAAATATGTGAATTTGCGGCCCAAACTTGAGAACTTATGCAGAGCTGAAACTTTAATTTAATTTGAAAAAAAAAAATTATAGGCAGTTTGACAGAGCATCAAGATTAACATGGAGTAAATTTCCCAGCTTATAGATTTTACATTTTGGGCAATAAGCTGCCCACCACTTTCCCCTTGTAAGCATGCAGCATTTAAAATTTGTCCAAACATTGAACTATATTGTTTAAACAAATGTTAATAAAACGTATATTACAATTATGCTTTTATAGTTTCCGTTGTATATCTTTGTATTTATATTATCAATGTATTATTTATTACTTCAATTTTATTCATCTTAGAAAACATCCATCAATATCTTATTTAACAATGTCATTATTAATTTGTATGAACATAAACTTGACATTACATTTGTGGGAATGTAAATTGAAACGTAATGAAAATATTTGCCATCATGAATTATACTCATAATGGTTCATGGTAAATTGGAGTCCAAAATTTAAATTCCATCCCTCCTCGGTTGACAGATTTCCATTCACAATATACAGAGACCAAACTTGAATTCCTACCGCTCTTCAAAGGAATCAAAAGAATACCCTGCTAAATATCAGATGCTTGAACATACCCACCAATGCCACGGCCTTAAGAGAATCGGTGATTAATGATTAACATTAGAATAGATTTACCGTTTCGGTTTAGGCAAAACACATCAGGGAAGGATATTTTTGTTACCAGAAAAATTTGAAATCACGCAATAGTTATTCAGCAATAGTACGAGCACGTTTTAAAAGTTGCCTTGGCAATTACATTAATATCCTAAAAACTAATTACTTTTATAATACACCACATTCCCATAGAAATGAAGGTCGTCTTTTAAGACCACTAAAATCAATTTAGGCAAGGATGTCAAATTCCAGCCCTCCATGTAAGTACAGGGAAAGAGGTTTATTCAACTTTGATCCAAACCATACAGGAAAACACAATATCTCATATAAGAAAATTATAAACATGTTATGCTCAATATTGTGATAAGGAGACCCAGTTGGAGGTACACTACTCCATGAAAGTTCTTTGAAACTGTTGTTGAAATAGCATCCATAGTGACTGCTACAATAATAACGTAAATTAAGCGTAGGTGGAAATAGCTTAGTGCTTTGAAAAAAAGGGATTTGAGCAATAACCATATCCCCTTGACTGCTATCTACAATTTTCGACAATTTCACTATACACTTCCCGAGCAAAAAGGGAAGCAAAGAATAAAATTAAATACCAACTCACAATTGGGCGAAAAATAGTGAGCTCAAACTGTCGGAGAGAAACTCGAAAAGGTAGATTCCCAATGTAAAATGGTACATGCAAAGACATGCTCTAGTTGTAAGGATGGCACAGAGCCCATGCTGAAAGATGGAAGAATGAACTTGTCATCTTATTGGAGAAATCAATCAACCCCGAGCTACTCATTTTAGCATGCTAGGGATTCCTAAGAGATCTCCAGGAAGAACAGAAAATAATTTCAATTCACCTGGTCTCTTGCCAATCCAAACAGTAGTTCCTGATGAATTACTTCAAGGGGCGCACAAGATACCTCGGCCTCAAAAGCATTCAAGCCACTCTGACATAAACAAATTCCACCTCAACCTGTTTAAAAATTGAATTCATGTCCTGTTCATGAGAACCTCAACTGGAGCTAATCCTTCCTCGCTCACAAGGTGCAACCGTTATTCTCAGTACCTTGTTTTTAGATTCTGTCAATCTACAGCACTGCCTTCTTGGAGCCTGCCACATCAAAGATATAGATTTGGAATTAGTCAGAACTTGAAGATGATCTGCCACAACCATAGAATCTCCTACTCACAACAGTCTCTAAGAAAGAAAAGCACAGTATAACTTACTCATCAACAAGACCAGTTCATTGTTGATAGAATTTCTTAAAGATAACAACCTAATCAATAAATCCGTTCCTTAACCTCAAAGAGAGATCCTAATTAATGCTCAAGCTTCTGAAATCCCGACCAAGAAATGTAGTTCAATTGTTGGGATTCATATCAGTAACTCTTTTGTAGGTCCCAGCACGACATTAAAGCACCAGACTAAAATTCAACCCGCCAAACATCCTGGAATATCTAAGACGGGTTTACAGTAACAATTAACTATGGATAAGTTCATTCGAAGGAATAGGTATTGAGATAGGACATACCAGATGCCATCGTTCAGGCATGGGCCTGCTAACAACTTCAATTTCCTGCACTTCATGAACAGGAAGTAACCATGGCAAGCAATATGCCCTACTTTTTGAATCGTCTGTGGCTTTATCTCGCTGGTAGGTGCTCACTACAGTGTTTCCTTCTCCATTACGTACAATATCTTTGAAGAAGAATAGGAATGGTTTATTGCAAGTAGATCTGTAAGGAGGCCTTGTGTTGATATCAAAATCTTCTGCCCTGTTCCTTTTGTTCCAGGCCTTGAATGTGCGTTCAGGTTGATCAAGTTCACGTGGAAGAATAATCTTTGGAAAAACTTGGACAACATAACCCATGGATACAGAAAAGGTTAACCGTTTCTCACGATCATAGCAAATTGAACGCTGCAGAAAACTAATAGGTTCAGTTTTCATCGCTTTAACAAGAACTTTAAGGCCATCCAATGAATTATGTTGAGGAAAGACAGGATCAATAGTTTCCAAATGATGCATAGAGACAAAAGGAGCAACTGGGTGAGCTGCCAGGAGCCCAAATGCATTGCCTCGAACATCCCACTGCAAACAAAGATAATTGAAATCATTAAGAACGAATCTAAAGCAATGAAAATGAATATATACTTGACCTAGAAGCAATATTTTACAAGGCCCCTTCACTAATTATTCTTACAGGGACATGAAAGTTCGAAGTAAAGGTGATTTAGAAAAGACCAATATCTCCAAATGAGTTGGATTAAAATACTTTCCGACAGATCACAATAACCTCCTTTAAATCCTTGGACTAGACCTCTAGTACTTCAGAAAAAATATAAAAGCAAAGATGTTATAAAAATTAGTTACATTTAACAGAATCCTTGAACGGTGTCCCATGTCAAGCAGTCAGTTTCACAGGTAAATCCCTTATTATTTTAATTAGCCAAAGGAAATACCTTAAGATCACCATTGATCAGGTTCTTAAAATTACAAATATGATTGGTATCAATATATTTATGATACTCTGTTCACAAGCACCCTGTCTACACTAGATCTAATCAAGGCTCAATCCAAATCTAATGCCCGATATCATAGCTTCCAACTTTTCCAAAAATTCATCCCTGCAGAGATATCTACTGAACTTTAATGGTGCAACTCAATTCACCCAAAATAGCCAAGGATTGGGAATGAAAAACGAAATACAATATTTAAATATTATCAAGAGTAGCTGTTTAGCAGCTGATTTTTTAAGAGAAATGAAGAAAAGAAATGACGCCCTTATCCTGCAATTATGTATTACTCAAACATTCATGTTCTGATTGTGAGTCGAAGTGTATTCTCCCAATTTCAGCATAAACCTAAGAAAAGAAGTCCTTTCGGCAGAATGCTCAAGTATTGTCTAGGGAAACAAGGGTGTTTTCAATTGCACTCTTCGATGAATACCTTCAATTGCATAGTTCCATGAATACCAGGTACCTGAATTCCTTGTGATTTTAGAGTTGGCACAACCTTTTAAGAATGTGATGCAGGTCAGGGCCTGCAATATTAGAATGCACGGAACAAACTCAAGTAAAACGCAACTCAAATTAATAACAGCAGATATACAAACAACATTATTCTTGTTGACCAAAATTGCACAGGGTTTAAACTTAAAAACCCCTGGAAACTCATTTAATAAACCAGGCCTGAAGCCTGCACTCTCTTCAATCTCACACATTTATACAGCTGCAGCCAAGCACCTCTAATTCCTTTCAGACTTGATAAATTCAGAACTTAAAAAGCTTCTCTTTCTTTACACAGGCTACAACATTCAGAGGCCAAAAGCAGCAATCGAATACCAAGGCAACACCACAGTTTCTCAAGGCACAAAACTTACCTCACCTCGCTTCTCCCAGCTTTCTCTGTTACACAGGCCCAGTATCCACTCCTCTCTTCCTTTCCCGAGTCAGTTTCTCCAATTGCCCTTTGCTTGAGCCCATTCGTAAAATGGCAAAAGCTCAACCAAGTGCTTCTATTGCACCCATATAAGACTGTTCATGCACACCATGAGTTCTGTATGTGTCAGTTTGTTTGGTAGGCCAAACATCATTCCACCTTTGTTGTTTCTGCTCAAATTATTTTACAAACCAGCAATTCCTTCACGTAAGATGAACCAAAAACCTTGCCACATGGCTTAGTATAACTGGATTTTGGCACAGAGGAGACAATCTTTCTACAAGACTTCACAAAACTCCAAGATAAACCACCATTTTTTTTCACTATCCTAAGCCCTTGAAGCCTACATCTGGTTGTGCTCTTAAGCAAGCCAATACAGAAGGAAGGTACTAAATGAACTCACATGTCATTGATTTTTGCCATCAGAACTTGTCAGAATGAAATGTTGGTTTTTATATGCAGAACTTGGTATCAAATCCCATTTGAGCACCTTGGGGTTACCTATCAAAGGCACAAGGTTGCGTCAAGAACACTAACTCTCATGGCTCCAACATGAACTATCCAATCACTCATGAATGTATGGACTGACCTTGAGTGTTATTCCTGCTTTCCTAACAATGATAGACTAGTAACTGTTATCATCTTCAAGATGCATTGTCCAAGGCTGAAAATGACTCTTTTTAAATGTTAATTGACTTGGGTGGTTAAGAGAAGTTGTTATCCCCCCCCACCTTGGTTCAACTCCAACTTGTTACCTGCTTGCCCCTCATGGGTTAAAAGGGGTTGGCAAGGTACCAGCAATCTCACCCTTGCTTAAGCTTTTGAGGGTGGGGCAAGATGTTCCAGACATTCTAGCCCAAGGAGTTTAGCTCAACCAATTGTTGTCAATGTTGCCAAAAGTATTTAGCTAGTTTTGTGCCAGCAAATGCCCAATTCAAAGCCCCTTGGATTAGGCCAGTAATATATGCCAACACGTTTACTTGGGTATGTGGCCATCTACCCCCTTCTCGTGCTGGAACACTATGGATCACACCTTTGCAGCTCCAAACCTTTCTTTGTTCAGGTTGCCAGGGCAAGCCAATTCATGCCCTAATCCTCTGCCAGTGAAGCATTTCTTTCCTTGTGCATTGATGGGCACATGCTGGCTACAAAATGGTCAATGCTTGACCTTTCTCTTGGCCATAGGCGGGACAGGTGTCAAAGGCAAAACCAAGGCTGAAAACAAACAAAATAACTTTTCCACAGCTATAAGGGTTAAAGATACAGAAAGAAAATCAACAGCAAACACATCATACTCATTAGCAATAGGAAAGCAACAGCATTCTCACATAACGATATCATAAAATGTAACCTAAACATACCATTGCCAGCTATTAATCAGCACAATGTCATCAGCTACAGAATTGGTCAATGCGGTAGATAACAAGCTGAATAATGGATAAACTGTGAGGTTCTAGGGGATAATTCGTTATACAAAAATTGAATATAATGAGCTAATTTAAGAGTTCATCAACAGCCAAGGTCAAGCATCTACCCAAACGAAGTCATCCATATGTGCATGAAGCATTGCCAAGGGGATAGGAGATATAGCACTCTCCCAGAAAGGTGAAAACAATTTTGGAGTAACCCCAAAATTCTTTTGGCTCTATATAGCTGAGGTCCTGGCATGGACCCATGTGTCTCCTGCAATCAGAAAATCTTTCGAGGAGAGTGTTCAAACCAAGGGTGAAACACTCCATTCTTAAAAGTTTTAACAAAAACCCATTGGATGTCCTCCCTACTTAAGAACATAACTCATAGCCTATTTTAGGTCAAGATGTGGAATCTCGCTAGTGCAAAAGATATCATTTTTTACTCTCCATTTAAGGCAGAACATAATATTCTGTAAGCTGAGTAATTACACAAACAGTCTTGCATTATGTAGGGGCTGGAGACTGACATATGTGTCGTTAGTGTCTTGCATTCTGTAGGATGGAGATTGATGTATGAACCCAAGGACAACATTGTGGAGACAGCTTCAAAAGAGTCTACATGAAGAACTACAATAACACCAGCTTAGATCCATCTTAACACTAGATCTATCAAGCACCGAGAGGGATAAAATCTCTCGAGGTGCAAATCGCTTTTTTGAGTGCAAAACTTGAGGAAAGGTTTGCACCTCAAGAGATTTGATCCCTCTTCGTGCTTGATAGATCCGGGATTATGATGAATCTAAGCTAGTTTCAATCATACGCGGCCACAGAAAATTGTTGGCTTCAGGGGCTTGGACCCAGGTTCAGAGTTAGTCTACGCTAACCAACAAAACCCTATACTACCGGCCCTTTCGGCAACGATCCGCGTAGCGCAGACCGCAGTCTCACCTGAGGCAATATTGGGGATGCTAGAACCAAGTTTATGCATCCAAAGGGGCAATGCAATGTGGTTGTAGGGTTTCTTTCAGTTTAGGGCTTAATCCAGCCATTGTGAATTGTTACCCTTATTGTTACAGTGGTAGAGCGTTTTCCTACTTAACAAACTTGCAAGTTGCGCCCAACTAGTCTAACACATATAAAACAGTATTTGAGCTGCGCCCATCATGTCTGTATTGAAGAGGCTCGCGTCATTGCATAGGTTGCGCAGTTTCACCATCGGAAGTTTAGAGAGGCCCTGGAGATTGAAAAAAGGCCTAAAAATCTTAATAGGGATGACGGCTGGAAGATTAGCAGTTGCTGGATCCCAGCCCTGTCTTCCTAGCCTCCTCATTCCTTCTTCTCTTTGGTTTCATGGTTTCCTTTATCCTCCCTTTTCCGGTTAGATTATTAAGTATAAGGGTCTCTTTTGAACCCCTTTCATAGAAAGTGTAATTTTCCTTATGATGGAATTATAGCGTAAGCTTTTTAAATAATAGTCCTTAAAAATAAAAATTATTCTCAGATTATGAGCTAGAATTATAAGCCATAAATTACTATTAATGATAGTATTATTTCCTACTATTTCTTAACAACATGATAGTAGTGTATTGATTAGTGTATCATGATAGTAATATTAATATCGATATTAATAAAATGTTAAATAAAATAGGAATTATAGTTTCTTATTTAATTAATAAGAATATTTATCATTTTATTCTAATAAGTAATACTCATCCTAATAGAATGGTAAATATTAATAATATATTAGTTAAATATGATTAAATAATTTTTTTTATGTAAACATATGTTATTAAGGAATATATATTAATAAGATTTAATAATATTAAGGAATAGATAAATAAATAAATATATTAATAAAATAATAATTGAATTAAGTTCTAAATTTAAAAATAATGGGTATATAATAATGAGAGATTAACCATTAGATTCTTAGTATTTAAATAAATTATAATTAGTAATAATATTATTATTATATAAGGGTAATGGTAGATAAATATATTAATATTGTAATAATAATATTCACATTAATAGTGGAAATAAATAATATTATATTTATATTTATATTATTTATAATATTATAAACAATAATTTAGTTAAATGGGTAGATAAGAGAAATATTTACCATTTTAATTATATATATTATTCTCATCCTAATATAATGTATGGATATTAGTAATAATATTAAGAATGATAAAAAAAGTTTTTAGGGTAAGTACATATTAAAGAATGAATAAATAGATTAATAAAATAAAAAAGTTCTAGATTTTAAAGAATTTAATAAGAATATTTACCATTTTATTCTAATAAGTAATACTCATCCTAAATGGTAAATATTAATAATATATTAGGTAAATATGAGTAAAAGATTTTTGCACATGTTATTAAGGAACAGTATTATATAACCTATTAAGAATTAGATAAATAAATAAATATATTAATAAAATAATAATTGAATAAAGTTCTAAATTTAATGATAGATAGATAATATTAAGATTAACCATTACGTTTTTATTTAAATAGATAATATTTATTATTATTATTATATAAGGGTAATGGTATTGATAGTGTAAAATTAATATTGACATTAATAGCGGTGATTTTAATATCATATTTATAATTATCTATAATATTATATGATATATGAGTTAATTGGTAGGTAATTGAAATATTTACTAGTTAAGGGTGAAGAGTGATATTATTATAATGATCTTTAGAGTAAATATATATTAGAATAAATAAATTTATTAATAAAATAATAATTTAATTAAGATCTTGATCTGGAAATGGTTTATGATAATTACCATTCTAATTATTGAAATGAATTATTAATAATATATTATATAGGGATAATAGAAAATAAATTATTAATAATATTAATAGTATATAGGGATAATGGAA
>APFE030838164.1:0-25890 GCA_000404065.3 Pinus taeda | reverse complement strand
CCATTTTGGTCTAGTAATGAAGTAAATATTTGTGTTAAATTACTCCCGGTTGCGTACAAAATAGAAATGTGGCTCTGTGAGCCTATAGAAATTGATTCATAACTCATATCTAGGATTTATGGGTTAACCATTTCATAAAAAGAATGAAAATGATGTTGGTAAAGAGGTGATAGAAAAATACAGTGCAGTTTGTGGATGGAGGGGGATATTAATATCCTCTATAAGTGATGAGCAGGTGAATTTTTCCACGCTATTAATTTCTTGTAAGTTTCTTAGGAAGTGCCAAAAGGAGCATTGACCTGTAGGAGAAGTGGCTATTGCAACGAAATGTGGCACACGTGTCACCCTACTGAGTGCTCGTGCAAAATTTGGTGCTCCAAACGGTTCTCTGTTCCGTACAGATGTGGGTGACATCATCAACATTTTCTTACAACTATCCAGGGCCTCAGCTTCAAACGTGACTAATTGCTTGACACAGAGATCAATGCACCACTTTTGTGTCTTCAACATCCGTTCCCCGTTTCCCACAATTTCTAAAAATGTATCGTGCTTATTGTACATAGTCACTGATCTCTCGGGTTCTCCTCTTACCATAAAAGGCTTTGTGACCTGATTTGACTCAAACGTATTAGAAGCCTTCTACCAGCTTATCTGATTGAAAGTGTAAGAGGTGAGGGTCCTCAAATGAATGTCCCCCACATATGGAACCAGATTAAATTCTCTATCAACACGTAGGAGATACTCATGCATGTAAAGCTCACACATCAAATGCTAAGTTGGCACATCATGGGCTCTCAATATCTGGAGGAACTATACACCATCCTCAATCTCATGACTAATTTCTTTCTTGATGCTTTCCAAACAGAAGAAAATAAAACATTCATGCAAAAATAAAGAGTAACTGGAAGCAGGAGGGCGACGTGCCATCACCTCCTGTGCTAAATTGAGAATTCATTCTTTGTCGGATTTCAATTCTGCCACTTGCCTTTCCAGCCGCTCCACCTTGAGTTGCTGCTTTGCATACCTCAATCACATTATATCTATGTGCTCCACATATTGGAAGATAGTCGTGGATGCTCGTTCTTGGGCTCTCTTCACTTCGTTCTGATATCGCGCCATGGTGGATTTCCAAGTTTGTACTTCAGCCGTCAAAGAAAACTCACTGCCTTCAAACAAATACTCGATAAGGTCTGTCTGAGTGGCAATAGAGGTTGTTTCCACTTCATCTACCTGTGCCTTTGCTTCGGCCATCGTGGCTTTGGGCTTCTTATCATGCCACTTATATTTCTTCACTTGTTTCTTCAACCAGTGCACCTGCCTTCTTAGCCTCTTCACCTCTGTTTTGAGTTGTATTGTTTCTTTGAATTGCAGCTAATATTTTTGCTTAACAGGAAGCCTCCATTGCTCACACAACTCCATCCATTCTTGTTTGACCACCACCTCATCTAGTACTGTAACCGGTTCGACCAGTGGTGGATTACTCGAGGGAGTATCCACACGGTTAATTGACTGGGCTGCTTTGCTTTGTCTCTCTTCCTTGGTAGCAACCGCTTACTTACTGACTCCTGCCTCGACCTGCTGTGAAGCTATATCGATAGGTGGTGGACTCACTTGATGGGTGTCCATCGGTGTTTCAGCCAAAATTTCCCCTCCATGTTCCCTTGTTTCAGAAACACCTGTCTCTTCCTCTCTTTTGGGTTCCTGGGAAAGGTCTCTCTGGAAGTTTGCGGCCAACAAACTTGTGGCAGTTGGTCCCTTATTTGACCCATCAAACTTCAAAATCGGCGAAATGAAAACATCCTCCCCTGCGTGTTAGGAAGAGCGAGACACCCTCGCCCCTTTTGGAATGGAGAAGTAAGAGGAAAATTGAAATAATTTTCCTACCTGATCTATCTCGTCCCCATCTGTGATCTCGAGCTCTTTCCCTCTGTCTGCAACATCTTTGCTCTGGGTTAAAACCCCTGTCTGTGCAGTCCCCCATTCCGAGGTTGACGTTGGTTCTTGTCGAGCAGCATCAGACTCAGCATCTAATTCCTCTGCATACCAGGGCTGGATGGGTTGATGGTGGTTCTTGTGTAACACCACCTTCCATATCTAGCAATTCTTGATCAAACGATGCTGGCACTGTTTCTTCCAGGACGACATTGATAAAAATGGATTCTTGCATCATTATGTCAATTCCGTCCATTATACCTATAGCCTCTCCTTCTGTTGGCCCCACCATTCTTTCAGCTTCGGGCCCCTCTCGTCCTGGTTCATCTTCCTCCATCGGTTCCACGGTCGAGAGTGGTCCTTGTGGGACACCCCCGACCGCAATATTAACGCATTCTTCCACCTCAGCTTGATGTGGTACCTCTTATCTTGTTATAGCGCTGCTAATTTTCTCCACTGGCTCCATAGTCGAGGCTGGTTCTTGTGAGACAGCCTCGGTCGTGGTGCTGGTGACCCTTTCTATATCGGCCGCTTGCTACAACACTTTTTCTTCCAATGGTTCTTTGGTCGAGGTTGGTTCTTGTGGGGCAGCCTCGACTATCCTCTCCGGTTCACGCTCCCGATTTTGTTTCAGCCCCTTGGGTTCCATCTCCATTTCTTCTGGTTCTTCTTGGTCTATGTGTTCGTCCTCTCCTCTGGGTTCTTCCTCCATCGCTTTCGACTCTTCTTCTCTAGTGGCTCTAGTAGCTGCTATCTCTTCCTCTGTAGAATCCCGGAATGTTTCCCATGGGATTTGAAGTCAATCGATTGCATGCATAACTAACAGCTGGACCAACCCATGGTTGGTAATGACTACCGCAACTTGTTGTGAATGCCGAGCAGATTGCGCCATCATCTGGAGACTTTTTAACAGGAAGAACGACATATTCAAGGAGAAGGCTTTCGACTGTGGGAACCAGAGGTGAGCCAACATTCTGAAATGATATTTAAACACGGTGGTATACCTCCCCTTGCAAGTTATGTATCTCACTACAAAACCTGCTACCTCACCCCATGGGTGGGGTAATGAATTCAAGTCATACCCCCGACCTTTCTGAAAAACATTCTCTCTGGCTTGCAAAAATGCTTCAGGGAACTCCGGGAGGGAGGTTCTTCGCGAAAACCATCTCTGCCCCTGTTGGGATAGCCCACTGACCTCTACAATGGTTTCCTCTACAACAGGAATTTCTATCCCCCAGACCCAAGAGCTCCCTTACTCTAAATTGAGTGCAAATTCAATCGCAATTGCCTCATTAAACCCCTGCAACATGTCGAGATAGATGTTCCACCCTGCATTTTCAAAAACATGCCATACTTCCCGATTATTTCGGACCATTGTCGTATCCTCCAGCTCATGGTGCACAACCAACCCACCCATCGTTGTAGGAACTGGATCGACACGATGGATACAGGCGGTTGGTAGGGGGTGTAGGAATTTACAGGGTAAGTTCCTCAGATAGAACACCAAAGGACACCACTCACAAACAGATCACAGATCAATACACTAGTATTGGTGACGTGGTTAAAACCCTCAAAGAGGGAAACAATCCATGGCCTTAGCCAACGCGGCCACTTCAAGCAATTTATTAATAAAAGAATGAAAATTTACATAAGCTTCTCTCATGAACGGTTACCCTAAAAATGACCCTCCATGCTCTCTAAATAGAGATCATGGACCAATCGGGTGTTAAGCCACAGATCAAGTGTTGGTAATACCGAGGATAGAATGAACCGTTGGATCACTACATATCGTGTACACCGGATTGTAAGTTACAAAGGTACATAGTAAAGAAACACACTTTACCTAACTCTACACAAGACCAAGTTATACTTAACTATTTCCTATGTGTCAGAATATCCTAACAGGGGGAGAATAATAGCAATCCAAACTGACGATGGCAATAATGTTAGCATGGTGGCCATGAGGTAAAAGAATGGTAATAATGACTGGTACACCTCAAAAAACACAGTAAATAATGGCAGGGTATGGTAGTACAAGTGAATGATTATGGTGATTGAATACAACATACCAGGGAAATGACCGATAACGTTTTTGGCTTACGATTTCAAATTCCAATGCATCAAAATCATGATTACAAAATCGCAATATTTTTGGTTTCGGTTCGCATTAGATTTGGTAATGATGTAATATAATTACAATTTTAGGTATGTCGTCGTTTAGTTATGACGGGACCCCCCACCCCCCCAACTAAAATGCGGTTGTTTGCGGCACGTACTGGTCTGTTCTTTGGAATATTTTAATTAAATTTGTAAGAGTCAATGAAGGCATACCTGACCACCTACTTGGCGGTGGAGTAACAACAAAAATAACTAGTGGAGTAATAGCAACGACGGAGTAATAGCACCGACGGAGTAACAACACCGGTGGAGTAACAAAATGATAGAGTAACAGCAGCGACGGAGTAACAACAACGACGGAGTAAGAACATCGATGGAGTAACAACAACGACGAAGTAACACCACCTGCGGAGTAACAACAACGACAAAGTAACAACACTAGCGGAGTAATAGCAACGGCGGAGTAACAGCATTGGCGGAGTAACAACAACGGTGGAGTAACAACATCGGTGGAGTAACAGCAACGGCGGAGTAACAACGACGACGAAGTAACAGCACCAACGGAGTAATAGCAACGATAGAGTAACAACACCGGCAGAGTAACAACAACGGTAGAGTAACAACACCGGCGGAGTAACAACAATATATATTAACAGAAGGTAGAAAGAGTGTTCTCTGCACCAACAACCATTAAACATGACGTATCAGAAAGATGTTTGATGAAGGCATCCTTAGAAGTTGGATGGTGATATAACTTCAGACATTGTCTGTTCACTAGGAAGGAAGTATGATTTTCATCTGTCATAACCAATCTGACTGTTCCATTGTCGAATACATCATCCACTTCATAGGGTCCCATCCAACGAGTGTGAAGCTTTCGTTTAAAATCTTTGAACCGGGAGTCATAGAGAAATGCCTAGTCCCCTGTATGAAACACCTTATTCTTGATAAATTTATCATGCCATTTCATTCTTTGTTGTTGGATAGCAGTGGTTCTCTGGACATACACAGAACGAATCTCGTCTAACTCATTGAGTTGTTCCAATCGATGTTTTTGGGCCTCTGATAAGTCTAACCCCACTTCCAAAGCCGTTCTGGGCATATTGATCTCGAACTCTACTGGAAACAAGGGAGACTTCCCATAGACTAGCTCAAATGGTGAAAACCCGATTGTATTCTGCCATGTAATCCTATACTCCTAAAGAGCTTCTGGAATTTTTTGCGACCAATCTCGGCGATGACTTGCTATAGTTTTTGTCAAGATATTTTCCGATACCTTGTTTTTACTTTCTACCTGTCCATTCGCTTGGGGATAAGGAGTTTTCACTCTGTGTTTAACCCCGTATTTCTGCATAAGCCTCCCTATCATGTGGGATGTGAACAATGCTCCTCCATCCGAAACAATTTCTCTTGGGGTACCATATCGGGAAAAAAGATGTTCAAAAAGGAAATCTGCAACCACTTGTTCTGTTGCTTTCGCAACCGCATTGGCTTCCACCCACTTAGTCACATAATCAATGAAAACCAGGATGTGAACCTTCTAGTGAGAAGGTGGGTTGAAGGGCCCAACGAAATCGATGGCCCACTTCTCAAAAGGTTCAAGGACTATCTGGGGCTGTAATGGAATTTCATCCGATTTCCCAGGTTGTCCCATCTGTTGACAGGTGTCACATCTTCGGACATAATCTCTAGCATCGCGAAAGATAGAAGGCCAACAGTATCCCAATTGCAGCACCTTGTGGCCTGTTCGTTTCTCTGAAAAATGTCCTCCACAAGGTCCACCATGGGTAGCCTTCAATATCTCATAGATATCATCCTCTGATACACAGCACCGAATCTGTTGATCAACCCTTGTATGAAAGAGGTATCCTGCCATCCATGAATATCAGGTATTATGATGAATAATTTTCCGTTAATCCTTATATGACAAATGACGAGGTACCTTCCCTGTAGCAAGATAGTAAGCAATATCTGCATACCACAGAGCGGAAATTGCAAAGAGATAGTCATATGGAAAGTTATCTTCAATAGATGTACCTTTGGCATTATTTTCTAACCTAGACATAAAATCAGCAACCACATTGTCCTTCCCTGGTTTATCTACTATGGTAATGTCAAATTCTTGAAGTAGCAAAATCCATCTTGTAATACCACCAGGAGTAACGGGTTTATTCATTAGGTAACTGATGGCTGCATGCATGATCTGTATGCAAAATGGTGGGGTAACCAGTGATATAGTGCCGAAACTTGTTGATGGCGTAGATGACAGCAAGGAATTCTTTTTCAATCACTGTGTAGTTTAACTCAGTATGAACCAAGTTCTTACTAACATAGTAAATTGCATATGGTACCTTATCCACTTGCTACCCCAAAACTGCCCCAACTGCTGTCTCGGAAGCATGAGCATGAATATGGAATGGTAATGCCCAGTCTGGCCCTCAAAGGATCGGAGCGCTACAGACCAGTTCCTTGATCTTCAAAAAGGCTGCATCACAGTCATTTGTCCACAAAAATTTTGCGTCTTTTGTCAGTAATTGAAAAGCGGATGTGATGTCTTAGCAAAATTTTCTATAAAGCGCCTGTAATAACCAGCGCAACCGATAAAGCTACGTACCTGTGTAGGTGTTCTGGGTATTGGAAAATGTTGTATTACCTTTATCATAGCTGAATCCATCCGGATTCCTACAACCCAAAGCAAGTGTCCCAGGACTATTCCTTCGTTCATCATCATATGGCATTTTTCCGTACTTAAAGAGACACGCACCTGCTTGCATCTTTCAAGAACTTTTTCTAGCTTCCCCAATGCTTCTTCGAATTAATCTCCATATGCCGTGAAATTGTCCATATAAATCTCAACACTCTCATCCATCAGATCAGAAAAAATCCCCAAGATTGCCCTCTGGAATGTTGTAGGCGCATTACAGAGGCCAAATGGGAGGACCCAGTATGCGAACGTTCCCCAAGGGCATGTGAAAGTGGTCTTATCTTAATCTTCAGGAGTTATATGGATCTGGTTGTACCCACTAAATCCGTCCAAGAAGGAGAAAAACTTCTTCCCAGCCAACGTATCCAAGACTTGGTCAATGAATGGTAATGGAAAATCGTCTTTCTGAGTTGCCTTATTTATTTCTCTATAATCCACGCATATCCACCATTTACCGTTTTTCTTAGGGACCATTACCAATGGGAAAACCCATTGGCTCTCTGAAATGGGGTAGATAAATCCCATGTCCCACAGATTTTGAAGCTCTTCCTTAACAATGTTTTTTAGAGCGGGGTTCATTCTCCTCTTGGGTTGCCTCACAGGATGATAGTCCTCCTTAATGTATATGTGATGGGTGCATAGATTAGCAGGAATCCCATTCATATCTGAGTAGTCCCAGGCAAAGGCTTCTTTGTGTTTCTGAAGAACATCCAAGATTTGTTTCTTCTGGGACTCTAATAGATCTAGATTGATATTCAGGGCTTTTCCAGGTTCTATTTCCACATAAATACTTTCATGGGGCGTAGTTGTAGGTAGCTCATCAAATCCATCTGTTGTTCCAATACTTTCCTGTGTCTCACAACTCAAGGCAGACTCCCAGATTTGCTGATTTAAATCTGAAACAGAACAGGGATCCCTAATAAAGGTAATAATTGTGTCATCTTCCGTTTTTGTTTTCAGCTGGAGGGCCTATCCAATAGTAAGAACTGGTCTTAATTCCTCATTTTCGGATTCAGACTCTTTCCTTAGTAAAGATTTCTTGCGGCCTGTTGGTTTTGCTGATGGGTTAGGTTCTGTGGGAGGATATAATACTAAATTCTTAGTGTTTTGTTAGAATTAAGAACATAGAAGATGAATTGGTTTGGTCAAATAATGGAGCCGAGTCAAACATTATAGGAGGGACTATTTTTCTTAAGATAACTATAATGGAAAAAGCAACATCGAAAAAAGAAAATGGTAATGGTGAGCACCTATGTATCCTGAAGCCCATCAGTGGTTTGCTTCCTGCGTCCCATTCCCGCTGAGAATTTGTCACACAGAAGCTGAAAATGAATCCCACAATAATGAAATCCAATTGCTTACCGAAACAGATAAATTCAGCGGGTTATCCAAATTTCTATCTATAAATAAAATGAAAAATAAGAAAATATACCCATCGATGAGGAGTTGATCCAGTGGACTGGCGTTGGGAAGAATATGAACAACACACAGTGGTCAGACATTATTTTGATTTGTGACTCTGATGCCTGAAGTTGTTGCTCTGCTCGCTGAACATGCCTGTAAATCCACGCACTAGGTCCCATTGGCACAGGGATCCACCTCGTCCATGCTTCTCATGTTCTCCGTATAACAGTGCGGGTGGATGGGTGCCAGGTCATCCATTTGTTCATATATTCAAAACAAATAATCGAAGGTTCACATGTCGTTGACTATTAAACCCAATCGAATCTAAGCTAAGAAAACACATATTTTTGGTCATTTCATTACATGCAATGGAATACCAGTCGATCACAAATACAGAAAGCATCAACATGGTTTTACAAGCCCTGGGTCACATGCTCAGTGGTAGTCTTCGATGTTGAGGGAGATCATCTCACCATCACTTCAAGGTTTGCGAAGTATGCACTGCTTATCAATTTTTAACCATCACACTGGACGCCCTGAAGTAGAGGTTGAGGATTTATTGGGTACTAAATATTACATCCGCAACCCATCTACATTCGCTTTAAAGATTCTATTGTCTGCAAATTTAATGGGAAATGGCCTGCTACATATATATTTCTTAAAAATATATATGTATTACAAAATATTTGTACATGTCTGTGCTGGTTGAATAAGATTGGCATCATGCAGCACAGTCACTCTGTTTTTTCACAGAAACACCGCGCAGAGGCTGAACAAGTCTCTGGATCGATCAGAGATAGCAAATGCCCGCACCCTAATGAGATATATATACTCTTTGTTTCTCCTTCCAGCCTTATAGTTATCGGTGCATAAGGACTTCTTCCCAAGCCCAACGAGGTAAGGGAATGCTACATCCACAACAGTACAATCAGAGAGCCTTGTCATCCATAATTGCATAAGCAAAAGCACAAACAATATAAGTAAAAGCACAACGACGGCCTTTTCATACAGAATTGCATATAGAACAGAGAGTACAAACACAGAGCCTTATCATCCATAATTGCATAAGCAAAAGCACAAACAGTATAAGTAAACGCACAATGATGGCCTTATCATACAGAATTGCATATAAAACAGAGAGCAGAGCTACCACTTGTATGCATTTAACAACAAAATTGATAACAGAGAGCTACTTATATGCATTTAACAAAATTGAATTAACAAAAGAAAGACACACATAAACAAAGAGACTATACAGAAGTTGACCATATCAGATGAACATTAACCAAAGAAGACGGAGAAAGTTGAAACAAAGAGACTACACAGGATTTTTCCAGAAGAGAGGAGGATGGGGATGACGATGTGGATGTGGCAGGATTTAATTATGTGCCTCTATTTAAATCTATAACTAGAAAAAGAAGAAAAACATAGTCTCTATTTGAATTTATAACTAGAAAAAGAAAAACAGAGACTCGATGCATAGAAATTCACCTAATCTACCTGCGATTGATTGAATCCCATCCCATGCAAATATGAATTCATATAAATACGTTTAGCCTAGAAATTTCTGTGCATTCAAAAACTGAAGCAGGGCATGTACCAATTCATAATTAGGCAAGTTCTGTGGATTCAAAAACTGAAGCAGGTGCCCATTCATATTTGCGCGTTTAGCCTGGTAATTCAATATATGCTAGAACAAAGCTAATTGCATGAAATAATTACAAAATAATATTAATTCTAATTCTTGCAGTGTATGCCAATTACTAAGCCAATCTAATCTAACATCTGTGTGAAGGTTACATGTACAGAAATTTGCATACCTAGGATTGAAGAGGATATGGGTGGGTATCTCCTCATTCACATACCTTTCGCTCCGGTGATGTCTGTCTACCTTGAGAAAATGGATGTGATATATGTTTACCTTCAACTCCACGTACCACGCAACACAACAACACACAAACGAGACCAGACCATACCAGACAACACAAAACTCATACAGAGACCAGACAAGACTACACAAAACTCATACAGAGACAACCAGACTCACAAACATACATGACATGGAGCTCCATTGATGGTCACATTGACATCGATAAGGCAAGGAATTTCATAGAGAAAATTTAGTTTATACATCATACAGTACAAGAACAACTTGAGAAAAGTCAAAGCAGCTACAAGGCAAGGCATGACAAACACCGGGTTGATCACAAATTTCAATTTGGCGATGAAGTTTGGTTATATATTATCAAAGAGAGACTTCAAGGGGAAGGTAAAAATCTTAAGCCAATCTGTTATGGTCCTTCTAAAATTCTGGAAAAGATTGGTAACAATGCATTTAAGCTTGATCTTCCTCCTTATATGAAAGTATACTCTATTGTTAATGTTGCGAATTTGAGATTATTTGAGCCTCCTTTGATTGATGATTAAGGAGAGCATGTTCAGCGTCCATCAATAGATGATTTCTCACCAGAATATCTAGATGAACTTCAGCAAGATCTCATACTTGATAGAAGAATTAGGACTTTGAAGAGAGGGGATGTCGAATACCTTAGAGTGGGACTCATGGGACAGAAGCCTTCCCAAGCCAAATGGTTGCAGATCGAGAAGGTGAGGAAGTTTTACCCTCACCTATTGAGCAATTGATAGTATCTTTTGGGGTCCAAAAGGCTTCTAGTGGAGAAGAATGATCAGGTGCTCCATATTTAGCTCAAAAATCAAAGTTTTTAGAATGGCTTTAAACCTGAATGACCACATCGTTCACAGAAAAATTGTCCTAACTTAACTCATTTAGCCGAAAATTGAGTTCGTATGAGAACGTTATTGTGTTATGATTGCTTTGCTAAAGATGCGAAATTTGCAACAACAAAAAAAGCCCAGTCACTGTACAGTCAGTAATCTATATTATTGACCTAGCAAGTGACTAGGTAGGGTCAATTATGGTCAAAAACAAATCACAAATGGACAAGTGGCATCATTTCATTGGGTTACACAGTTTGTGTGTTGGCACAATTTGATTGCTTTATTTTTGGACCAATGAAAGAATGCCACGTGGCAAGCCTGGAGGCTGCCATGTGGAAACTCCCAACGGCCTAAGCAGAGTGTAATTCAACAAAAATTTGGTGGAAGTTGGAGTCTAACCCACGACCGCTGGCACACAGTGCACACGCCTTAACTGCCTCTGCTACAAGGTGATGCTTAGCCCATTAGCTCACCAATTGTATTTAAAGTTTAACGTGTTTTGAATGGGCAGTTAGGAGGGTCAGATCGCAAGCCATCCCTCCGCATGTGATCATAACAACAAACATCGCAGTCATGTTTAGTGTTAACCTGACATAAAGTTCACCAACACCACAACACTCTCCCATGTGAATGCAAAGAGTGTTACCGCAATGGTTGGGTAGGCGGTTATGTTAACCGTGCCCCAAACAAACCTGCGACGGTTAATACAATGTTAACTCCACATGTGAACACCACAATGCAGTCAAGGTTACGGTTTATCTGACGGTTTCGATAAACTCCAAAAAACCGCAACATGTGTCCAGTTTTCTGGCCAGTTAAGTTTACGGTTAGCCTAATCTGTGTGATTAGCACTAAACCATAAATTAAACTAGACTTAACACTAATTAACTGCGGTTTAGAATGACGGAAGTTTTGGCGGTGCCACCAATTTCGGGCCCGCCTCAACATTTAGCGGGGCTAACTGGAGTCATTCCAAATTTAGAGGAGTTTTTTCTAGGAAAAGACTGTCTAAGTCATAAAGAAGGCAAATTTTGACCAAATGGAGCTCAGGAAGAGGTGTTCTTAGCTAATTTTGACATTTTGAACATATGGTGTAGGTATCAAGAGCCATAAAGGTTTGTAGGAATAAAAAATTGATATTGAGCTAAAACAGAGGCCCAAGCCATGGAAGCTGGACCAAGGAGATGTAGCCCAGGAGGGGTGAACACCTTCATCAAAACATTGTGTTAAAGTGTCTCTTTGATTGTTTGTTGTACTTTGAATGTCTGTTGTTCAATATTTGTTTTTGGAACTATTTTTCTCATGAATGTCATATTCAAATTAAGGAAATTTACTTGTTTACATGTACAAAAACTAAGGAAACCACAGTACAAGAAGCAATAAGAAAGCACAGGTTTAGAAATTTGTAATTGATATTAGCACATCGTAAACTAACAATCAAAAATAGATCATGGGCTACCTTTGAATTGTGTTGAAAAGCAAAATATGTCCACTATAATTTAATATTTTAGATTCAACGGCCTCTCAGTCGTAGGATCTGTCCCTCCAATCCACAACACATGATGGAATCTCAACTGCTAGATATGGAACTCACGTTGCAACACGTGGCTACGTCTCGACTGCCAGATCTAGCCATTAGACTTGGGACACATGGCAGCATCTCCACCGCCAGATTTGGTTGTTAGATTTGGGACACATGGAAGCATCTCAGCCACCATATCTGGCCCTCAGATTGGCGACATGTGTCGGTCTCATAGCTGCCAGATCTAGCCCTCAAATTGGCAACATGTGTCAATCTCATAGCTACCAGATTTGGCCATCATATTCATGAAATGTGGCAAATGTTTAGCCACTAAATCTGGCCATGTGTCTTCACGACATATGGCACAATATCAGTCGTTAGATATGGTATCACAATAGCAACACTTGGCGCCCTTTCATACGCAAAAATTTTCCCTCTGATTTGTGACACATGGTGGAATGTTGAACACCATATCTGGCCTTCAAATTGGAGACATGTGGCAGTCTCTCACCAGCCAAACCTGGCCCTCGAGTTTGTGACACGTGGCGACATCTCAGCCACCAGATATAGCCCTAGGATTCGCAACACATGGTGTCTTCTCAACTACCAAATTTGGCCCTCGGATTGGCGAAACGTGGTAGAATCTCAGCCGCCGGATCTAACCCACCGATTGGAGACACGTGGCAACATCACAACCGCTAGATCTGACTATCAAATTCACGACATGTGGCACCATCTCGATCATTAGATCTCATATCATATTCGCGACATGTGGTAGCCTCTAAGCCACAAGATCTATCCCTTTGATTATGTGACACGTGGCAGAATCTCAGCCACGAGATCTGGCCCATGGCGGAATCTCAGCCACCAGATCTAGCCCGTCTGATTCATGACACATGGTAGCATCACAACCACTAGATATGGACATCAAATTCACAACATGTGGAAGCAACAAAATCACTAGATCTAGTCGTTAGATTCACGACATGTGGTAGCATCACAATCGTTATATTTGGTCGTTAGATTCACGACACATGGCACCATCTCAGTTGTTAGATCTCATATCATATTTTTTACATGTGGCAACCTCTAAGCTACAATATCTACCCCTCTTATTGTGCGACACGTGGTAGAATCTCAACCACCAGATCTGGCCCTCGGATGGGAGACACATGGCGGAATCTCGATCGCTAAACCTAGAACTTGGATTGGAAACATGTGACAACATCACAACAACTAGATTTAGTCATCATATTCACAACACGTGGTGCCATCCCAACTGTTAGACATGGTATCATATTTGTGACACGTAGCATTGTTTCAGCTGTAGGATCTGTCCTGTTGATTTTGCGACACATGTCAAAATCACAACCATGAGATTTGGCCCTCGAATTGGTGACACATGACGTCCTCTAGACTGCCAGATCTGACCACAGATTTACGACACATGGCAGCATCTCAGTCACCTGATCTGGCCCTTGTATGGACAACACATGGCATCCTCTCAACCACTAGATCTGACCATCAGATTTATGAAACGTGAGGGCCTATGAGCCGCCAGATCTGACTGTTAGATTCATGACACTAGCTCAATGGTTGGATTTGGCCATCGAATTCATGACACATAGAACCAAATATATTATGACATAAATCTTTGAAGTTTTGTAATGATATCAAAAAAAAATTAAAACATTAAAAATATAAATAAATTTTCAATCCCTTTTTGACATAAATCTTTAAAATTTTGTAACTATATGTACAAATTCTTGAATATTAAAAAAAATACATATATACATATATATATTATATATTTAAAAGACGTCATTTTATTTCTTAAAAAAATAGACATTTTATATTAATATATGTCATTATCAATATACAATATTTATAACTAATACTAATATACAATATTTAGTAGCTACCCTTGGGAAGGGAACTCGGAATTGAATCAACATGATTTTTCAAAGATAAAAAAGACATGTTGGATGGTTCATATATAACTAATAGAGTCCATGTATAATGTGTCTAATAATATTTTAGATCATTAAGCATTGTCATAGTTGAATCAGTATACTAAAGGGTTTTTTTTTTTAAGGAGAAATCACATTTTCATTTGCAAGTAATGTTAACTAAAAGTTAAATATTGATGATAATCATGTGCAAGTAGTTATTATCTGAGAAAATGGCTAAGAACTTGGTGTGGGCCTTCCAAATAGACATATGACCATAAAGAATATTCAACTCTGTGAGCATCACCTGATGCAATGAGTGATTCAATTTAGAAATGTTAACTTAAGTTTTGTCATTTTTTGTTTATTATAAACTCTCGATTATAACATAGTTTAAAGTAATAAAAAAATTTATTTTTACAATTTAACATAAAAGATATATGTGATTTTAAAAATGCAAATATTAAAATATGAATTATTTAATTTATAAATGAGAAATAAAATTGTCTTTTTTTCCTTTGTACCAAAATTCTAATTATAATTAAAATAGAAAAAATAAAAAAAAAATAAAAAATAAATATGATTTAATTTAAATCTTTTTATATTAATATTTGATTTCAAATATTTAAATAATTGTGAAAAAAATATACCTGTAAAATTAAATATAAACATAAAAAAACATTAAAATACATATTTTTTTAATTAAGAATGTAAATATAAACATAGTTAAACCGTACATCAAATAAAAACATTAAAATATATTTTTAATTAATAAATTAAATATAAACCTATTAAAATGACATACAAATAAAAACATTAAATTATATTTTTAATTAATAAATTATTAATAAATTCAGAGTAAATTTCTTGGGAGCCATATACTTCAAAAGATAAATCTTTTCAAAATTTTATCTAGTTAAAAAACAAATTTCCCTTCAAAAATTTTAATCAGGGCCATAATAAATACAAAATTAAAAAAAATTTATAATAATTAATTTTTTAATTTTAAAATATTCATTTATATATATTATATTATATAATTATATATATATATATATATATATGATTTAATTTCTTTTTTTAACTGCTTGATTGACAATGTTCTGTATTAATCAAGCAAAACTTCAATCTTTGTCGCTTTCACCGACATTGCGTGCATTTTGTAAACCAATAATTTTATTACTCACATCATCGATTAACAATAGTTTATATTTATGTACATTCATCATACACCATATTCCTCCTTCCATCTTCATTGATATCCATGCCAAACGTTTTCACAGCAGCGGTTGAGGTTTACAATGGGAGTATGGACTGGTAACTTGGAATTGTAGTTCAAATTTGCGAGAAGAGTAATGCATTAAAACACATGAAAACAAGCAAAAAAACAATTAGCGCAACCAATCAGAGTTCCAGTTGCCGCAGACTGCCATTAACTGAATTCATTATCTCTGAAGAAACATCTACTTCACATGATAACCATGTACATGTAACCTCCCAAACTTAGTCGCCATTGTAAATCTCGCATCAATTTACCTGTGATCATTGTGCACCTGCAACACAGCAACAATATTACGAACAATGATGTAAAACATTTACTTGTTTCTGGGGTTTGATCCCAGGCATCACATGGATTACCAGAAGAGATGGAAGGTGAAAACGATCAGGTTTGAGTTTGTCATCGGCTTGTCATACTTTCTAATCGAACAGGGGACTTCTTCGCATAAAATATATCCCACATTGAACTAATTCAACTCTCAAAATTAATATATACTCCAGGAATGCTACACCTATTGCAGATCAGGGCCGCTTTGAATGCACCACGTGTTGTCCATCCGGCGGCGAGATCTCGACCGTCCTGATACCGCCACCTTTCCTTCATCCGGCGACCAGAGCTTAACTGTCCTAAGACTCCCATGTGTCATCCATCCAGCGGCGAAATCTCGGCTGTCATGAGACCGCCATGTGTCATTCATCCGGCGGCCAGATCTCGGCTGTCCCGAGAGTGCCACGTGTCATTCATCAGACTCCCAGATCTCGGCCGTCCCGAGCCACGTGTCATTCATTCGACAACCAGATCCCGGCCGCCCCGAGATCGCCACGTTGCATTCATCTAGCGGCCAGATCTCGGCGGTCCTGAGATCGCCACGTGTCATTCATCTAGCGGCCAGATCTCGGCCGCCATGAGATCGCCACGTGTCATTCATCTAGCCGCCAGATCTCGGCCGTCCTAAGATCGCCACGTGTCATCCATCCGGCGGCCCGATCTCAGCCGTCTTGAAATCGCCACGTGTCATCCATCCGGCGGCCAGATCTCGGCCGTACTGAGACTGCCACGTGTCACCCATCCAGCGGCCAGATCTCGACCATCTTGAGATCGCCATGTGTACTTTATCTAGCGGCCAGATCTCGGCTGCCATGAGATCGCCACGTGTCATTCATTAGCCGCCAGATCTCGGCCGTCCTGAGATTGCCACGTGTCATCCATCCGACGGCCCGATCTCGGCCGTCCTGAGATCGCCACGTGTCATCCATCCGGTGGCCAGATCTCGGCCGTACTGAGACCGCCATGTGTCGCCCATCCAACGGCCAGATCTTGACCATCCTCGGACCGCCATGTGTCGCCCATCTAGGGGCTAGATCTCAGCTGTCTTGAGACCGCCGCGTGTCATCCATCCAGTGGCTATATCTTGACTCTCCTGAGACCGCCACGTGTTCATCATCCGACGGCCAGGCCTTAGCCACCCTGAGAGCGCCAAGTGTCATTCATCCGACAGCCAGATCTCGGCAGTCCTGAGATCACCACGTGTCGTTCATTCGACAGCCAGATCTCGGCAGTCCTGAGATCGCCACGTGTAATCCATATAGCAGCCAGATCTTGACCGTCCTGAGATCGCCACGTGTCATCCATCCGGCGGCCAGATCTCGGCCGTCCTGAGACCGCCACGTGTCATCCATCTAGCGGCCAGATCCCGGCCATCCTGAGACTGCCACGTGTCATTCATCTGGCTCCCAGATCTTGGCCGTCTCGAGAGTGCCACGTGTCATTCATCCGACGCCCAGAACTCGACCGTCTTGAGACAGCCACGTGTCAACCATCCAGTGGCCAGATCTCGGCGGTCCTGAGATCGCCACGTGTCATCCATCTAGCAACCAAATCTTGGCCGTCCTGAGATCACCACGTGTCATCCATCCGCCGGTCAGATGTCGGCCGTCCTGAGACCGCCACATGTCATCCATCTAGCGGCCAGATCTTGGCCGTCCTGATACCGCCACGTTTCCTTCATCCAGAGGCCAGATCTTGGCCGTCCTGATACTGCCAAGTTTCCTTCATCCGGCGGCCAGATCTCAGCTGTCCTGGGACCGCCACGTGTCACCCATCCAACGCCCAGATCTCAGCGGTCCTGAGACAGCCACGTGTCACCCATCCAGCGACCAGATCTCGACCGTCCTGGGACAGCCACGTGTCATCCATCAGCGGCCAGATCTCGGCCGTCCTGAGACAACCATGTGTCATTTATCTGATGGCCGGATCTCGGCCGTCCTGAGACAGCCACGTGTCATTTATCCGGCGGCCAGATCTCAGCCGTCCTGAGACAGTCACGTGTCATTTATCCGGCGGCCAAATCTCAGCTGTCCTAAGACAGCCACGTGTCATTTATCCGGCGGCCAGATCTTGGCCATCCTGAGTCAGCCACGTGTCATTTATCTGGCGGCCAGATCTCGGCCGTCCCGAGACCGCCACATGTCATCCATCTGGCGGCTAGATCTCGACTGTCCTTAGACCGCCATGTGTCATCCATCCGGCGGCGAGATCTCGACCGTCCTGAGACCGCCACGTGTCATCCATCCGGCAGCCAGATCTCGGCCATCCTGAGACCGTCACGTGTCATCCATCCGACGGCCAGATCTCGACCGTCCTGAGACCGCCACGTGTCATCCATCCGACAGCCAGATCTCAGTCGTCCTGAGACCGCCACGTGTCATCCATCCGGTGGCCAGATCTCGGCCGTCCTGAGATAGCCACGTGTCACACATCCAGCGGCAGAGATCTTAGTTGTCCTGAGACATCCACGTGTCATCCATCCAGCGGCCGAGATTCGTTAGCTGTTTCAATTTGGGTTATGTTATTTCATACGCGGAATTCAACTTCCCTTGTTCCCTGGTTGCAGTGCGCGTGAGCAGGTTCTCTTCCCGTCGACAAATTCAACTCGTTGCCGGGGAGGAAATTCCTTTCAATTCAGCTTTGAATTCACTGTTATGGAGCAAAACTTGCCAACAGATTTCAAGGTATGGAATATGGATTTGTGGGATTCTTTGTTTGATGGAAAAGCCAGCATGATTTTGTTTAATGGAAATTGTCGTCATTTGATGTGTCATTGTGTGTTTAACAAAATCCGATCACAATAAGTCGCCAGCCATGATGACTCTTGAACCTCCAACTTCCAAATCCACATCAGTTTCTTTTGGGTTTCAGTGGTTCACCTGTTCCTCTCTGGTTCATTGCTAGTAATTTTCGGCGGTATTATAAAAAATGAAGTGGCCCACAAAATCACTGTAGCAATAAAATCCACTTCCAAAATGGGCAACATGCAGTTTATAAACATATATTGTGTGTTTTAATTGTTCATGTACCACGCTGTTACTGCAGCGTTTTAAGTTATAATTATAGGCGCCGTATAATGTGAAAAAAAGGGGGGTGTTCTAAAACTAAATGGTTGAACAAATAGTTGTTCGTTGAATTTGGTTTTGATGGCTGAAAAGATATCAAGTATAATGAGATACTATACCAATTATAATTGTTGTAGTTTTTTCCAGCTATAATAAGCTCCTCTCTCATGTCAATGAATTCCGAAGCACAACGTATGGCATCAATGATGAGCGGTTCCCGGAGGATGGTAGAGCATGGCAGAGAACCGACATAATAATGTTAATAAATTAAAATGGAAATTTTTTAAATAAATAAAATAAAATCTAATTTGAAACAATGTTTATTAATAATTTAAAATTTAGATATTAACTATATTATATCATCTCAATGCTTTCAAATTTTTCATTTTTAAAATATATAGTTTTCTATGTCAATTATTTGTTTGTTTGGAGAAGTTTTTCAAAGTATTTTTTACATTTATTAATCTCAATATTATTATATTAAAATTTTTGATAATCAAAAATTAAATTATAATAATGAAAAATAAAATATAAAAATACATAATAAAATTCTAAAAACAATATAATGATAAAAATAAAATAAAATAAAAAACAAAACAAAATAAGTTTATGGGGTCAAGTGAACTCGTTATTTACGGGGTCAAGTGAATCAAACTTCATTAACCCTTATTGATTTTTAACCAAGTAGTGTACCACAAACTCCTTGAAGATGACATGCTTGTAATTCATGTAATGCACAATAGAGGATGAATTTAGTGGTAAAAACCTACCATATAATCTTACCAAAACTACACCATCAATTCAACACAATCTTTACCAAACCTACACCATCAAGTCAACATAGATGGTACAATTATTCGATATGAGATTGCCCAACATACTGCGACAAAACGACTTTGTTTCTATTATGTAATTTTTTTTATGTCAAAAATTCCACATTGGTTGAGAGACTTCACATCAATAATAAAAACTTTAATATATACCATGATCTTTCTACACTAAGAATAGGCATGGGAATAACCATAAGGTAGTGTTGCCTTTTACTAACATAAATTGATTGTGATGTGACTATGCTTTTCAAGACTTTAAACTTTAAATAAAATTTTTATATAATTTTCGATTTTAAAATTTATATACTCTTTCCAAATAAAAGTGTAAGTTTATCTCTATATATATATATATGTATGACAAACTATTAAACATTAAATAACCCTATCATAAATATTAATAACCTATACCTTGATACTACATAGGATTCTAAACACAATAGTATACATGTTGTACCTTAAAGCTAGTGACTTATAAACCATATGTGATCTTAGGCTATGCCATTTGCTCATGATTTTACTGCAATACTAATTTATTACTAAAAAATTGCTAGTTTATTAGTTTAAGAAGATTAAAAGATAACAAACCAAATATGATTTATGATAGAGTGATTGTATTTGTGGTGAATTCTTTGATGGTCTAGTCCAAAACTATTACAACGAGAAAGTTATAAGATATGTTCAATTCCAATGGAGATGTGAGATTTAGAAATGTATTGGGTATTCCTCCACTCAATCGATTTTCATTGAGCTCCAGAGGCTTTAATTGTGGCAAATTCCCCAACAAAAGAGGTATTGGAGTTGAGATCATGCTGACTATAGAGGGTATCGCTCTGCTCATTGAATTGTGCGACACAAGAAGTTGTTGCATATTGTATTGATCACTCGCTTTCAAAGGCATTCAGCCCCTAAGTCCACCATCTCTAAATTCCTAATCTTTATGGAGAACACTGCAATTATAGGCCCCATGAGGTAATTTTAATGGCGGTCTAACTTTAAAAAGGTTTTGCAAGTTATGCATCTCAATTGGTGACCACATTGAATTCCTCCTACATACATTAAAATTAAATCATATCGAGCCTTTATAAACCTCGCAAACACCCATTCCTACAAAATTACCAGACAACGCCTCCAACTTGTAAACCTACCACATTGTGAAAAATCACCTATCAAATTGATCAATCTACAACTATAGGGATGTCATGTGTCGAACAACTTGTACACACCAACCATCAACCTAACTTCCAAGTGGCACAAGATCCACTACCCAAATCAAGGGTTCCAACTTTAGGAAAATTTGGTCGTCTGATCTGGACAATCTCAGTGGTTCGATTAAAGCAATCTTGACAGCGAAATATGAGAAATTGTGGCCATCTAGTTTGATCTCGGTCCTCTCATTTGAAAAATCTTAGTCATTCGATAAAAAATTATCTTGACCGTCAAATTTGTGACCCTGACCCTCTAATATAGACAATCTCAGTCATTCAATCAAAGCAACTGTGACCATCAAATATGAAAAATTGAAGTCGTTTGATCGGGTAAATCATGGCCCTTAAATCTAGGTGATCTTAGACCTTCGATCTCGAAAATCTCAGTCATTCGATTAGAGTGATCTCAACCGTCATATTTGGGCAATATTAGTCGTCTGATCAAGACGATCTTGGTCGTTTGATTAAAGCAAATCTCGACTGTCTGATCTGAGAAATCGTGGTTGTCACATCTGGGTGATGTTGGCCATACAATCTTGACAATCTCGGCCATTTGATTAAAGCGATATGGACCATCAAATCTACAAATCTTGGCCATCTAATCTAGTAAAGCGTGGTCGTTAGATCTGGGTGATCTTAGTTGTCTGGTTTGAGAAATTGTACCGATCAGGTCTGGGCCATTCTAGCCATTCGATCTGAGCAATCTGGCCATCAGATCTAGTAGATCTTGGTCGTCTAATTTGAGTGTTCACAACCGTCAAACATGATAAATCATGGTCATTAAAATCTGAGAGATCTTGGCCGTCTCATTTGAGAAATTGTAGTTGTCAGGTCTGGGCCATTTTGGTAGTCCGACTTGCTCAATCGTAGACGTCAAATCTAGTAGATCTTGTAGATCTTGGTTGTTCGATCTAGTAAATCATGATCGTAAATTTGGGCGATCTTTGTCAACAAATTTGAGAAATTGTAACCGTCAGATCTAGGCCATTCTGGTCGTTTGATCTACGTAATCATTCGCGTCATATATGGTAGATCTTGGCAATCGAATTTGAGCAATCACATCCGTCAAATCTAGTAGATATCAGTGGTACAATTTGAGAAATTATAGCCATTCTAGCTGTCCGATCTAGGCAAATGTGGCCATTATAGCTGGTAGATCTTACCCTTATAATTTAAGCGATCACAACCGTTAGATCTAGCAAATCTTGGTTGTTTAATTTGGTAAACCGTGGCCATTAGATATGGGCAATCTTGGTCGTCTTATTTAAGAAATTGTAACCATAAGATTTAGCCCATTATGGCCATTTGATCTGGGAAATTATGGCTATCAGATCTAATAGATCTTGGCCGTCCAATTTGCGCAATCACAACAGTCAAATCTTGTAGATGTCAGTCGTTTGATCTAGAAAATTTTGGTCGTAAGTTTTGGATCTTTCTAACCATCCAATCTGAGAAATCATGGCCGTGAGATTTGGTTGATCATGGTCGTCCAATCTGGGTGGTCTTGGACTTCATATTTAGGACATCTGGGCCTGCCAAGTGGCATAAGATCGAGGGTGCCCCATCTAAGGCTCCAGTGGGCATAGCGCTCGCGATTTTTTCCAGTCCTTAGCTTAGGGTAGTGTAGCGCAACACTTTTGATAGTACAAGGATGGTGCTTGTGATTCTCTAATGTAAATCCATTTTAGTTTCCTGGTTTCCTGCAACAACTTCAATCCTTTCCTTTCTTCTAAAGGAATGTGTATATTTCTAAATCTTATGCTACAATGAATTTATAAAGATAAAAGCAATTAGGCTTAATGCAGTAATGATAGTAGTGTGTGTAATGATAGTAATGATAAGAGGTGCACACATCAATCTTTTTAAATGAATAAAAATTTAGTTCAACCATCTATTTAGGATGAAAGGATCCTTTAAAAAATAATTAAAACACATTTTCATCTTTGAATATTATTGAAAAGCTTATTTTCTTGTTTCGTCAATGTATTATTGGCTTCAACCCTATATCTCAACTTTGTTAACATATTTTGTCATTTTAATAAATGTTGAACCATTTAAGGAATAGAAATTTTGAATATTAATGAAAAGCTTATTTTCTTGTTTCATCAATGCATTATTGGCTTCAACCCTATGTCTCAACTTTGTTAACACATTTTGTCATTTTGATCAACGTTTAACCATTTAAGAAATATAAATATTGAAATTTGAAACTTACACTTTTTAGGCTTTGCTCTTGGTAAGGTTAAGATGGATTATGAATTTATTGTCATTGCGTCGAGAGGCGCTTTATTGCCATTGCACCATCGACGATCTACAAACCAGTGTGGGGGTAAATCTCACAACGTAAACGTAAATGTAAACAACCCAATATGGGGTAGATCTTACATAGAAACGTCAACATGTAAACGTAAATGTAAGCGTAAACATAAATGAAAACGTAAACATAAAATGCAAATGTAAACGTAAACGTAATGTTTAACATTTAACATTTTTAATCTAATGTCGACCGTATTTGAAAATCAATCTAATTATTAGTATGTATAAACACAATATAAATTTAAACCACCAGCCTAGATCTATCTTACCTCTGGACCTATCAAGCGCAGAGAGGAATCAAATCTCTTAAGGTGCAAACCTCTCTTTTTAGTGCAAAACTTGAGGAAATGTTTGCACCTCGAGAGATTTGATCCCTCTCAGCGTTTGATAAATCCGGAGTTAAGATGGATCTAGGCTAGTTTAAATTGAAACAACCTTGGATGGATTTGTGGAACAAATTAATAGCTTAAGATGGATTTATTGTTGGTTAGAATGAACTTTATATTCGCTGAGACAAAAAGGATACAAAGAAAAAGTTTAATTTTCCATCAAAAAAATATTAAACTTTTGCTTCACTTTTCATCTCCTTAAATTTCTATGGATGGATTTGTAGTTTAAATTTTGCAAATAACTTGTACTAGATTGATTTAACTACAATTTTTATTCATATTTTTTAAGGGTTTTTTTCCTTGAACTGAACCTCAATTTTAACTACATTGTAATCTACAATTGAAGATAATATATATGGTTTTTTCGTAAAATTTGATTCAATTGTAATCTGCAATCATTTTCCATTTCAAAACAAATATATTCATTCATAATACTCTAATCACAATTCTCAGAGAAATGTAAGATTTCAGCACGAGGGTACAACTATGTATGAATTTTATCGAGACATAAAATCATTTCAAAATCACCTTCCACTTCAAAACAAATGTATTCATTCATAATACTCTAATCACAATTCTCGGAGAAATGTAAGATTTCAGTGCTCGATGGTACAACCATGTATAAATTTTAGTAAGACAATTAAAATCATTTCCAAACACAATTTATCATGTGGACTTTTCAATCGAAAGCAAAAACATTAACATTCATTCATAATATCCAAAATTTTGATCACAATTCTAAAAAAAATACAAAGTTGACAAACTAGAGGATAGTGTTATGGTATAACTATATATAAATTTTAGCAAGAAATAAAATCATTTCAAAACACAATTAATCATGTGGACTTTTCAATCGAAAGCAAAAACATTCATTCATAATATTTCAAAATTTTGATCACAATTTTCAAAAAAATATAAGATTGAAAAACTAGAGGATAGTATCATGTGCAAGTCAATTAGTTTATCATGTGCGCTTTCCATTTCTCATGTGGACTTCCAATTCCAACACAAAGGCATTCATTCATTATCATAATTCTCATAAATTAATGTAAAAATTAAACCTTAAAATACAATTTATCATATGAAATTTGTGATATATTAAACCTCACTTTATCATGTGGATTTTGTGATATATTAAGTCACTAAGAGAAGAGAACTACAATGCATTCATTCATAATATCTATAATACCCAAAATTTCATTCACCCAAAGGTAGTGCCATGCATAAATCAATTAAATGATCATTTAAAGCAAAAACTAAACCATTTCATAATAAAATTTATATAATATGTTAAAAATAATTTATAATATAAAATTTGTAATATGTTAAATCTCCAAACAGAGATAATCACAATTTACAAATCATATCTTTTATTTATGTATCAACCATATTAAAAATCATTTACCATCCCATCAATCAATCAATCTCAATATTTTAAAATTGAAAAAACCATTTTAATTACACAACAAATCTAAATTCATCTACTAACCCACCATTTAAAATTTTAAATAAAAAATCAATAATAATTATATATACGAGTTTATATTAAATTTTAAATAAAAAATCAATAATAATTATATATACGAGTTTATATTAAAAACATAAATACATTGCTCCAATTATAATAACATATTCAAATCATTTCCACTTCTTATTTTCTTGCATTAATTGGATAACGCATTCAAATCATTTCCACTTCTTATTTTCTGGCATCTTATTGTAGAAGTATATATGAACATAGTTTCAAATCATTTCCACTCCTTATTTTCTTGCATTAAATGGATAACATATTCAAATCATTGGAACCCTATTTTTTTTTTGAAAGGATGATGGATGAAAACTTGTCCCCAATTCATTGTTACCCTTTTGATCATATAGGGTGCTCGGAAATGGTTGAAATAGTGAAATAGGAGGGATATGACTATATCCCTTGGAAAGTCTTCTAAAGAAGAAAAAACTTTATTTGATACTATGGATGACTAGCTACACAGAACCATTTCGTTTTTGTGGTTGGTCCGGTCTATTTCTCTTTCCTTGTGCCTATTTTTCTTTAGGTGGATGGTTCATGGGTACAACCCTTGTGACTTCATGGTATTCTCACGGATTGGCCA